>JALJEE010003034.1:0-93621 GCA_023231475.1 Seison nebaliae | reverse complement strand
TAACCGAAATTTGATAATCGATGAGATGAAGAAGCTGAAGAAACGAAAACATGAATATTGTAATTGCGAGAAAGGACAAAGCCAATTGAAATTTATACAATGCGCGAACCCGCAATGCGAAATCAGTTGGTATCACCAGCGTTGTACTAAGGTTAAAAACAAACGAAACCTCAACCACATCCAATTTGCTGCAAATTGTGTTACCAAGCCACTTTAGAAGGCGGGCGGATGTAGCCGTGAGCTAAAGAATTATAAAAATAACAATTAATCTTTATTTCCCTATGTCGTACTAGATCAAGAAGATCAAGATATAAAATCCACGAGGATTAGATGATGGTTTTTTGAGAGAAGAGAATAAAATCTAGACAAGAGCTTTTTTGATATCTTACTTGATAAAAAAGATACACGAACTACACAAAAGAGAAGTTAATAGAAAATGTTAACGATTATGAAACCGAAGATATTTACCAAACAATTAAAAAATAAAGGAAATAAAAACTAGTTTTCCCAAGTGAACGTTCAAAGACTATTAAGCTTAAAAACTTTAAAGAATAGTTCGAACTAGTTAGAATATTACAATATATTTTAATATTGTCGACATTTAAGCTACATATTTAAAATTGTTTACCAAAGAAATTGCCCGATATCGTGGCGTTGGTAAACTGAAGCAGGATTTCAGAAAAGACAAGCTGAAGAGGCCTGTGAAAAAAAAAGAAGAAAAAATTAAAAAATTAAAAAAAGTAATAATAAATCTTTCCCACGGTCTTGTGGGGCAAAATGAGACACTTCGTAACAACCTTCTTTTTATTAGCCCTAAATAATTTTCCTAATATGTAAATTTCTTTTAAAATAGTTTGATAGGTTAAAAAAATACGTACTTTCATAAAATGAATTCATTTTTATCGAATTTTAAATAAGAAAAAAGTTGCAGCCATTTTAAAATATTTTTGATTATGATGTTGATCGACCAACAAAATTTATACAGAAATCACATATGCCATCATAAACCCACTCATTTGTAATATATGAGTTTTCCTCCAATATAGACACTAATTGAAAAAAATGGCAGAAAATAAAAATGTTATCTTAATACGCTGTTTAATTTTCGTTTCCTGCATATCGGATACTTCCTTTGTAAGCTTATTTGGCCAAAAAAATTCAATTTGTTCTCATTATAAGATGTATCGAAAATGATTGAAAATCTCCATTAGAAGCGGACTAATTCATTATTTAGAATCTGTCAAATTTTTAGAAAGTTTAATTTCCGAAAAAAAAATTAATCACAAATAAAGTGGTTAGGGCAATATGAAACACTCATTTTTCAAATGAGAAGAATCAAACAGTCGATCATAGGAGAGTACACGTAGAAGGGGATGGTGGAAAAATTTGTTCACATTAAAATTACATATCATCGTTTTTTGTTACAAATATAAGAGACAATAAAAAAGTATATTCGTAAAAGAAAAAAACTGTTGAATTTTTGCGCCATAGAGAAAAATAAAACGATATATATTTATTATTGTTCGATAAAATATTTATTACAACGAAAAATATATTCATCTCGTCACATATTTTAAATTGACTTTTTCTATTGAGAGCATATTTGAGATATTAGATTTGGATTATGTTCTTTCTTGCATTTTGTTAATATAAATAATAATATTTAACCAGTTTTCAATGAGATATCTCAACATATTAATAACCGTTCGGTTTCTTTTGTGAACACTGTAAGGTATCACAAGGGAATTTGAAACCACAACAAATCTCGTGAACAATATGAAAGTTTACATTTTTTGATGAAAACCAAATTTCTAATTGACATTATTAAATTTAGTCTTCTCTTAAAACTTGATTCCAATGGTCAAAAATTGAAACAAATTGAAAAAGATTAAAAGAATTGTCAAAAGATTCTAATCCTGCCAAATGTGTTTTGCGAAGAATTAGATTCGATAATAATTCAAATTAAATAAGAATGTTCACTCCAATTGGACGTTCAGTTTTGGGGGCATTTCAAACTCTTCAAGATATGGTGCATGAATGTATCAAGTTGATTGTATACAATCATTTGATGAATCGGTTAAGAAGAAGAAGTAGGAGACAGAAGAATTGAGGATACTGTTGAGAAATGACACTTGAGAACAATGTCAAATTGTTGAAATTTCTTCTGAAAATCAAGAGAAAGTTATGGAGATCGCCCGTCTTATGAAAACGATCAATTCCAACAATAGGGATCGATCGGATTTAAACAGCTCGAAGAACTGAAGAAGATGGAACGCAGCTAAAAGAAACGGAAAAGCAGAAGAAAGTTCTGGAAGAAAGTTATACGCAAATTTCTATTCGAGTACAAGAATATTATAATTTTTACCAGAGTGTTAATCCTCATTATATGAACTTCCGAAATCAGCTGGTGGAGAATCAAGCACAGATTCAAGAATTAACAGAAAATGTGGATGGAATCTAGGTATGAGAGGCACCATTTTATATTGATTTCTCAAATTTGAAAATTCATATTCGAAGGCACCCTCTTTTTGCATACTTTTAATGTTTATTCTATTGAGTCCATTGCCTTCGAATACGAATTTTTCAATTTTGGGAAAAAAATATAAATTGGTGCCTTCAAATCCGACAACCATCCATATGGTGTAAAACAAGAATTGGAAGAAGAAAGAATCAAATTAGAACAAGCTCAAGTTGATCTGTTTGAAACTACTAACGGACAGAAAATGATGAACTACAACAAATTTTGAATCAATTACAAGAATCAGAATTTAACCGAATTCGTTTTATTTAACTACAAGGGAACATCCACTTGTGAGAGATGAAAAACATTAAAAAAATTTTATATAGGATCTTATAGAAATAAAATTTTGGTACAATCAAAATGTGCACGAATAAATTTTCCTAATAATAAGTTTTTCATTTTTTTAAAACTAACTGTTTTTTTAATTTATATGAAATATTCTGGTCAAGTGACTAACAATTTTTCACATAAAAATTACAATGGAAATCGTTTCCAATAGATAAATTCTGTTTTAGAAAAAGGATGAGAGACATTATGTTTGAGAAATTGAACGATTTGACTGGATTTAAGACGATGTTAAATAAGAAATACATGAGAGATGTATTTGTCATTAAATTGACAAATAAACTTAATTAAACATCAAGATATAATTAGAAAAAATAAAAAATATATTGGAAAATTTGTCACAATAGAATTATGTAACGAATTGAAAGTCAAAAGAACGAAAAAATTCATCTCATTTCTTTTATTTTTTTGTTCCTTTTTCCAATAATCATGATTGCAATGAGTTGGTTCGATATCCTCAACAACATTTCGTTCAAATACATCATTAATTTATTTTGATATGTTTCTAATCCGAACTGCATTATAAACTGAACGTATTTCGAACCAAATTAGAAAGTGGTTACATGCCGATGTTCTGCAACTATTGGAACCAAATAACATTCAGAGATACGAATCATTGACAAATAATTTGCTTTGGAAAATATTAGGTAATTCGTTTCCTCAGGTCTTGTACCTAATATACGTTCAAATTTTCGACACTTTAACAGAGATACATTTTAATAATTTTGCATAATTGACGAATATTCTTAATTTTCCATCACTGTCCTTCTGAACCATCAGAGGAGAAAGAGAATCTCTTTGTTCCACCTCCATTCCATTAGCATTACATTAGAGAGTATACTTTGTTAAAAGACATTTTTATGTCTAACAAGACATATATATGTAAGACATATGTCTAAGACATTTCCTAAAACTCTCTAATAGAGAGAACGGAAACATTAAACAACCGGGTAGGCTTCGGAAGAGTGTAATATGAACAGAAAAACGACAATGGAGACGTAATTGGTAGCAGAAGGGTAGGAAAAAATCCCCGAGCGGAAAATATCCCTAAAAATCAAGAAATTTTTTTCAATTGCTTTAATTAGATGGATATTTAGTACGTAGGAAGTTAATTTTGACTAACAACTTGTAAGTTAGATAGGGTTTTTTCTGAAGTTTCAGACAATATGTTAACATAGAAAATTGGATATAGATTAGTGTTAATAATTGATGGAAATTTTTTACTTTTTCTCTCTCCATTTTCCATATCTTTAGAGCTCTTGTTCCAATAATAATACATCATAAATCATATTTTTTTTGGACTATTGGATTCAGCTCGATAAATAGATATATTAAAAATAAAAAACGAGCGAAATTCATCAATTTTAACCCGAAAAAATAAGGGTTGAAATATGGGTTTTTTAGAAATTATACGTACTAAAAACTGGACAATTCAAAGCAGGGACATAGTAAACGTTAAAAATATAAATTATAACGACATTTTGTACTTTTATTTATTTAAAAAGTTAAGGATCGAGATTAAAACAAAAATCTAATCCGTCAGTTGCAGTTGTTTTGAAAATAGAGAGAGAAAAAATAAAAAATTTTAAGCCATATTTCCATCAATTATTAACACTAAATTATATCCAATTTTCTACTTGCAAATCTTGCAAATTGTAAAACATCCGGTCGCTATACATCTGTAATATAATTATTTTTCTTTTATTGTTTATTATTAATATTCCCGTGGGGATAAAAAAAAAAAGCTATGAATAATAATTTTAATAAATAATTATCAGATGCATTTGTATAACATAGAAGCTTACGTTTGAAGTATTTAAGCAAAATGTTTTTTGGTTTACCAAAAATCTGGAATTAAGATGTCAGTCGAATGCCTATCATATTTTACCAATTTTTCAAAATTGCTTTTCTGATTTGGATTTCAAATACAATATAAAGCCTAAAATGGTATACATTGAAAAGTTTACACTAATTCGTATGAAACGTTGCAATTGGGAAAAGCTTAGATTTCGGTATTATAAGTTAGTTGTTTATTAGGCAATTTTCGTGTAATTTCAAATGAAAATATCGTGGATTGTGCTTGGTAAATTTACAAATATCCTTTGTGATTCAGACTTACAGTTTTATTCTAGAAACAGAAATATATTCTATATATACTCACAATGATCAGACATGGGTATAATCCAAATTCAGTTGAAGACGGAGATGAGTATGTGTTGATTGGAGGTAGCGGTCCTAGTCTCTTTACTCTTCGACCAGTGAGTGTTTATCATGCAAGTGAAGCATTATCAGCATGGATTCCAAGAGTAAATGTGTTACCAACAGGGAAAAGTGACCAATCTAAGCGAATATACTCTCCAGATGATTTGGTTGTCGTTCGCACCAAAAATAGATTGAAATATCAAAGAGGAAGAATAGAATTACAACTCGATTCCACAAATTATCAAGTGGAATTGATCGACGTCCAACAATCGATTCATGTTCATGAGGACAATTTACGTCCATTACGAGGCTGTTTTAGTCACATCGGTCGTTTACCGGTAATAATTGGTTGTCTGTTCAATGCAATTCCAAAGAACGAAATCGAATGGAGTGATGAAGCTAATGAATTTTTTATGGATTTTGTAGGAAAGAAAATTGTGAAGATCAATTATCGTGGTAAGAATATTGTGAATAAATTGAATATGTATGAAATCATTGTTGATGGTCGTTCGGTGATTCAAGATTTGACTAAAAAAGGATTTACAGCAACTTGGATTTCTTTATACCAATCGAAACCTAAATTACCAGGAGAATCTATTTATTTCAGTATTTTGGATAAAGGTTGGCCTCCTAAAGAAAAAGGAGATAAATGTCTCAATAATTCTCCTGTAAATGATACGGTAGTTAAAGAAAGAGCTGATAAGGAAAATCATCAACAAGTTGATGATAATGAGAGTCAGGAAGATTGTGCATTGTCAATTAAGTCCACTAGTATTGTGTCAATGAATAATAGTAGTTATTATAAACGGAACAATCAGGAACGATCACCTAAATGTGACTTGACCACTGGTCAATATGAGAATTCAGAGAAATTGATGACCAACGGTCAAATGAACATAAATTGTAATAATCAAAAAAGTTTAAGTGAAATTGATAAATCAATAATGAATGAACAGAAAAATATTGAAAATTTATCAAAAGCTTCCACATCTAATCTCAACCAAATAATCGTTCCTTCCAAAAAAATTCCTACATCGAATAGTTTTTCATCTTTCGCTCATCGTCAAGAGGAGGATGAAGAGTCAATTTCACAATACGAATTTGATGACATAGAAGTCAACGATGAAGTATTGGAAGAAATCCCGAAAGCGACAGTAGATAAATATTTCAAAGTCTACACTTTGAATGAGGAAAAGGATTGGGAAGATTTAAATACAAAAGAAAATATTCCTTATTCCAATCAGAACAACAACAATCACGATCAATCAAGTAGATTAGATTATTCGATAATAAAAGATCATTCTAAATTAGTGGAAACGTCCCATATTCTTCCGATTGTCGATCCTGATGATGGTATACCAATACAACAGAATCTTAGTGGAATACGACGACCACTCCTCGTCACTCACGATCAGAGACCCATTCAGAAATTAAAGAAGAGAGTATCATTCCGATTAGACGAATCTGTTCCTGATGAGAAAGAACCATCACCTAAAAAACCAGATGAGATGATGCATGTTGAAAGTCTGATAAGAAGTGGACCAAACGATATTAATTTACGAATGACTTGTACTGATTCTTCGGATAAATTATTAAGAGAGAAATTAGATGATGAATCGACAAAACCGGTAGAAATTGATGTTCAACATGTGTGGAATAATTTTGATGGACTCAGTTTGGATGATAAGGAACCGTTTGCTGAGGAAAATATTGATGAACATGGAAACAAGTTGGATATAGTTCAAGGTTCAATAAAGCTCGAGAATAATTTAGAGAAGTTGAATAATTTGAATGAACAACTTCCCACTTATCAACGTTGGAGTGAAAGTTTGAACGAAAAAATTTCTGATCTAAATGAATCAGTTCCTGTGAAATTGGAGAAAGTGGAAAATGTTCTAGAGAAATTTATGGGAGATACATCGTTGAATGAAGCAGATGTTGATGAAATAGAATTATTAGAAATTGCTCAAAACAATTTACCTGTAATGATTAAGTTAGATGTATATTATGAAATGTATCCAGTGGAATATGTCGATTTTTCAACTATGTACGTTCAATTTGATTTTCATACCAATTTACTCAACAAAATTAACGAAATTATCACGAGAGAAGAGAAAAATTGTAAACCAGTCGAATTGCATTACGGTCTTTATTGTTTAGCTCTTTACCCAGGCGATAAATTATTCTATCGATGTTTCATTAAAAATGTCAATCTACGTTATGGTGTGGCAACGGTCTTCTTTCTGGATTATGGGAATGTCGCACGATTATCTGTCGTAAAAGAGAACTTTGTCGAATTACCGAAAGAATTGGAACGTATTCAACCCATTGCTTATAAAGTTCAAATTGTTGATGTGAAATTGAAAGAATTTAAAAAGAAGGATAAGTTTATTGATATTATGAAAAAACTGACAGCAAATGGTGATATAAGTTTCAAAGCAAAATTTCTAACTATGTCAAATGAGGAACCGTTTTATATAACAATGCCAGATGAAGCTGCTAAACTGTTAGTGAATGAATAACAATGAAAAGAATTTAGTTGAAAAAAAAATTTTCAATTGATTATCATTTTATTTCTTAAAATTTTCTTTTAATTTCTTTTTAATTTTCATTATGTAATTCCTCAAAATCGACAAAAATTTTATAAAAATTCTTTTACCATTTTCCTATAAATTTTCAAATAAAATGGTTCTCAATTCTTCTTCAAAAAGTGAATGCCTTTCTCTAAAAAATAAATAGATAACAATTAATTTAATGGTAATTGGGAAAGATAGTTTTCGTTTTGAAAATTATTTGTCTTGTGATTTCTTGTCACATTCTTATCATTATTGGAGAATTGTTAATGTGAATAATGTATATATCCGATTGTCTTGTTCGATTGAAAGAAAGCTCCTTGTTACTTCCTTACTAGATAAGAGTATGATCAGGAAATAACATTGAACAATTAGCTAAAATAATTTTGAAAAGAATGAGGCTAATTGAATTGACGATAATTTGGTGGATGAAAATTGTCTCATTTATGTATCTTGTGTTCGAATGTGATGATAGAGAAATGTTAAGAAACAATAGAAATCATATTATTGATCCAATAAATATTGTGGACGAATAAGATTAATTTTAATAACAATTGGTCAATTTTCTTCATTATTAAATAATTTCCTCACAGATATTCTTATTTCTTCTTGAAACATTTTATTCTTCATTTTTTTTCTTCTTACGAAATTATATTTAGAATATCGAAAATACAATTAAGAATTATTTGTGGCATAAAAGAAGTGAAAATGAAATATAAACTTTTGGGAGAAAAGTTAAATTGCATCAAAGTTACCACATATATTTATACGAATGGGAAAGATGAGAAGAAAGAGAATATCAGAATACCATCAATTTCTGGTGAAAGAGAAAAAGAGAAAGCAATAGTTGTCGATAAAATTGAACGATTGAATGTTCACAATTCATATAATACGAATGTTTATGAGAAACAATCGTCTCAACTCACAACGGGGAATGACAATTTGAACTCGAATGTGAGAGAACAAATTGAAATGAACTCCTTGGATAAATGTTCAAGAGTAAATGTAAATAACATTTGCAATATTCAACCACCAGATGATAACCATCTAATTAATCCACGATCATTCAATAATTCGTTAAACCAGCAATTTAGGGTGAATAATAATGAGAATTATAAGAGGAAATTTGAGCAGAACAATAATCGATTGGATAACGAAAAAGAGGAGAAAGTAGTTGTGGAAGCGAACAAGGAAATGGAAAGTAGTTTTTTTGATGCGAAATTATTTCTAACTAATTCAAATAATGAAGGAGAGAACAATGAAGAAATTATTGAGAAAAATATTCCCATGAAATTACCATTAACAGAATATGATTATCCATTAAAGAATTGTGGGGAAAGAATGAATGCAGCAGATCCGTTAATACATCGATATAACAATTTGAGAATTGGCAATTTAGGAAATAATGTTAAGGAAATTCGTCCGTCAAATTATTATCCCACACAAATTACTCATCCTTTTAATTCGACTACATCGAACTATCAAATACCATTTCACAATTTTCAATCAACATCAACCCCAAGTATCTTTACTCATATAACGGATCTGGAAAAGAAGAAGTTCTTATCAAATTTTTCTGATGAGCGATCGACTAATTCAAATGTTCGAACAATATTATCTCCTGAATTGAATGACGATTCAATTATTGATGAACCGAATATAAATAGTGAATCTGTCGAAATGACCACAGCAACAACAACAACAACAATTTCTTCATTATCGACTAATCCAAATCAGAATAATAATAATAATTGTATAAGTAATTGTAGTTATATGGAGAATCGGAGTACGAAAATCGATTCATCATTTATATCACGAAATGATGTTAAAGATTTAACAGATCCAAATATTAGTGTTCATAAATTGGAAGTGAAAACATTTGATTTTAATGATTCGAACGAAAATGAAACAACTGATACAAGTGAAGATTTGGACTCAGAGATCAGTCCTCACAATGTATCAAGATTAAGCGACGACGTTTTCCACAATGACGAGAGTGAAATGGAAGATACTCCAATTTGTAGTATTGCAACAACAAAAACTGAAAGTTTATCAGTCGCATCAGAATCCATTCAACGAATTACTACCGACTCGACGAATATTCATAAGATTGATGATATAATAACAAAAGATAATTCGATTTTAACTGAACTCATCTCGTCAACCACCACAACAACACCAAAGAATCGGATATCATTCAACAATTCAATTAGACCAAGAAAGATATCATATGAATTAAGTGAAGAAGTTGGAATTGAGAAAAATATCTCATCAACGTCTTTGAGTGTCACCTCATCAAAAATGACAGTGACGACAGCGACAACTTCTTCATCTCGAATATCATCGACAATACAACCGATTACAATGAATACGACATCCAGTTCGACTCCTACTGATGCAACAACGTCTTTGTTGTCAGTTGCATTGAATTTAAGTTCAAAGATAATTGACAGTAAAATAGAAAAATTGCGATCGATTGAAAAAGAGAAAATGAAAAAGAATATGAAAGAAAATGGAAATGAAACGGCAACATCGAAAACTTCATCGATTACAACTGAAGAATGGAGTATTTACAAGGAGATAAATCGATCCAGATCGATAAGTAAATCGAAAGGGATTATGAAAAATAACAAAAGGAAAACTTCGTCGCCAACAAAGAAAAATAAGAATTCAGTTGAAATGGAGGAAAGATTAGAAATGAGAGAGAAATCGAAATCCCATCGGAAATCTCGTTCAAACTTCCGTAAACAATCGAAACTGAACAATATGATTTCAAGGAAGTCGTTGTCATCCAATTCACTTTTATCGAATTTGATGCAATGGACAGATAGAGAACTCAATTCAAGAACAATAGATTCAGTATCCAGTATTCTCATTAGTTACAAACGGCCTTTTGATTATTTATCTGCATCAATTCCTTTTTTCAATTACTTCCGTCATAATCCTCGTATGATTCAATCAATTAATCCGTCCAACCACCTCAACAATTTGTTCGATTCAAAATCTCGAGAGCAATATCAATCGATCATGAATAAACCTCAAACGAAATCGATTGATTATCCTAACAGTTATCCCCTAAAGAATAATGGGACTTCTTTCATTGATTATCATATTCAACAACCTCTTCAACCTTCATCCGTTCGACCCAAACATCGAAGTCGAAAACATAAGAAATTAAAGAAATGGATGAATACGAACGATCAATATAATGATTTTTTCAAAAGTTTATAACTTTTCTTTCTTCAACACTTTCTCTTTCATATTTCATAATTTTAGATGATGAAGAATTACCGAAAAACAATTTTGGTTTCGTTCCCATTCAGTCATATGAACAGTGGCAAAATCAATTGAGTTGGTTCTGGACTCAACAAACTGAGAATAAGAGAAAGAAAATAAAAAATAAATCAAATCATTTACATCGAAGACGAAATAGATCGAATCGTTATGAAACTCGAAATGATAATAATAAATTAGTTGAGGAATGGAATGTTGATCGATTACCCGATTATTATACAAATGAATTATTCGATGATGTCATTCCTCTTCCTTATGAGAATCATATGTCAAATGTCAATAATAATCAAATAGTGCCAACAGAAAATTATTATGAGAATCAAGTATCTACTTCTAATTCGATTTCAATGAATTCTTTTAATAATTTCGATTTCCAACCAAAATATTGGGAATATTATAAAGATTCGTTTTTACCTGAAAATTATTATGTTAATTCCGTTCAACAAAATCTAAAAAACAATTCGAATAGGAATAACTTTAATCAAGGAACAAATTTAAAAATGAGTAATCGATCATCATCCACTACAGCTTATCATTATTTGACGGGGAAAGAATTAGCACTCGAACAATCTCATCAACAACATCGACGATATCGTTATTCGACCAAAAGTCATTCAACGTTATTGCGATCTCATTCCACACCTTATCATTTGGATGGTATTGGAAATATACCGAATAATAATGGAATAAGAGCAACGTCATATCTTTATGGAAATGTACGAAATTTGTATCCGAAAAGAAATCGATCATATAATTCGAATTATTATCTGAAAAATAATGTTAGAAGGAAACAGTCATCAAATAATGATTTGAATGTGAGTGCACATACAGCGTCAAATTATGATATATTTTCTCATCCGTTTGAGACAGATAAGAAACTGTTCAAATCATTTTCTCCTTTAACCAAAACTGCTACCGCCACTACTATCACACCGATGGAATCATACGACAGTGGAATTTTTACAGATTATGAAACGAATAAATTAGAGAAGAGTAATTATCAAGATGATACTTCATGGATTCAAAGTAATTATTCTGTCGATTTCTCTTCATATAAGAGAAATTATCCATATGTCTATCCATTCGTTATTAACGGCTATTTTACAACTCATCGTAATTTCAATAGAAAGAGTATGGATCGTTTATATCTTTCTATCCTAAACAAATTAATGTATCATCAGAATAATCTAATAAATTCATCTGACGGAAATTCATCACTTCAATCTTATTCTCCTCAATATCATGTACAAGAGATTTCTAATTGTCTTTGTAATAAATCGACGAAGAAACGAAATAAATCTGTCGATTTTTGTTTGAGTCATTCACAAAAACTTAAACTGAAAAATAACAGATCGAAATCGACAGATTGTTTCAAAAATTATACGTTGAAATCACCATCTTCATCATCATCAGCATCGACCAGTAACCGACATTTTCAACATCATCAGACAAAGAATGTTGAATCTTATAATTTGGATTATAATATTATTCAGAATTATATTTTAGCTGATTGGTGGCGTAAGTATTATCAAGAGAAGATTGAGAAAACGGTAGTGCTTGATGGAAGTCATAAGAAACTGTCTCATGAAAATAATATTGATAAATCTCATTTATCGAATGTCCAAGACCTTGTCAATCATTTCAATCGACGATCAATGTTGTTCGATAATATTTCCTCATTCAATAACACGTTGAATGATACTTTGAAGAATATGTCGAAAAATCCACTCGATTATCACAATAATAATAACGATGAGAATTCGAATACTAATATTAACTCAACGAACCAAAATCTTCCAGTAAATCTCACAAACAACAACAATACCAACAATATTAATAATAATAATAATAATAATATTACATTTCCATCATTCAACGATAATTCAAATACGCCAATCCAAACGAATAACATGTCACAAATTCTCTCTAATTCTCCATATAACGGACATTGTTCATTAAATTCATTTACGACATATGTTCCATATATACCAGCACCAGTCGCCACTTCAACACCTGATATGTATAATATGATGACGAATAATTATACATTTCCTCCGCCCGTTCCTGAAAGAGAATCGAATGACAATAATTTGCCATCGAAAATAAAACAAGAACAATTTGTGAATAGATCGGGCTTATTAGAAGGAATGAAAATTATTAATTCATCCACATCACGATCAGAAAGTAAGAAATCGAGAGAAGTATTAAAATATGACTCGGAATCATCGCGAACTCTTAAGGAAGCTTCTATACCGACCGAATCATCTTTATCATCATCCCCATCTTCATCATCTGTCTCCTCATCTTTCTCATCTTCATCGTCATCGTTGTCGACATCTCTAACTTCAGAGAAATTACCTCCAAAACGGAATAAGAAGCAAAGAAGGTTAAACGAACTAGACAGTCCCGTCTATATCAATTGGAAGATTTTGATGAAATCTCATTAAATTGATTAAATAATAACTTCTTCTTTTTCTTCTTCTTCTTCTTCTTTCACCTTTATTTTTAATGAAATCTGAAAAAAATCTCTTTTTCTTTCGATTACTTCGGTTTGAACGAAGGATTAACATCCTTGATGACAGTACTAGTGAAAATAAAGATCACATAAAAACTTCATCGGAATCGGAAAACTCAACAAGAAAAAAAGTGAAAAATCTCTCATTTCTTCTTTGTAATGATGATAGGGTTGTTGTTTTAGTTCCTCGAAAACAATTGGACGTCGATATCTGACATGAATTCATTAAACACGAGTCTCTCGAAGGATTCACCCATTCGCCATCATTATGTTATCCCCATATATCCGTAAGAGTGGAATACGATTTACATAAAAGATATTAAGCGACAATAGTCAGGTAATCATATAACGGAGAAATTATTTGGAGATGAAGGATTATGTCAGTAGTAGATTGACGGAATGTCTTAATAAGAATAATTAATAGTTCTATACCTAGTTCGTCATTCATTTGTTCGAAAGTTGTTGAAAGAGTTCTATCCGTTCGGTTATCATTTAATTTCATAAACAATTCCCATTACCTATTATTCCGTTACATAGTTGTCATTCTGGTCGATTTGATGGCGTCATATAATTCATCCATTCTTCTTTTGCCAATGTTCCAATATTTTTATTGAAAGATATTGAACATTCAATCTCAAAGAAATCTCAATCAATCAGAATGAGATCACTTCTTCTCATCATCACAATCATTTCTCAGATCGGAAGTTTAGTAATTTTCATATTGTAATTTCTTTTCATACATCTTTTAATTATTCAACTACTTCATTACCTTTTTATATTTCAAATTGTTTATCTGATATTGGAATAAAGACATCAATTTACAACAAGTTTGTTTTTCCACCTTCAGTTATCGGTGTGAGAATGGTGGAACTTGCAGTTACTGGTCATCATGTCGTTGTCCACCCTTATTCCATGGGCGATTCTGTGAGAAGTCATATGTTAATGAACTTTATAATTACCATTTGACGAGACCACCTCGTTATCAATGGTTTGTAAATAATAAACGAGCTGTTCCTCCCTTACTATTCAATCAACAACTATTACCTCAATTCCAATCCACTTCGAACTATTATCAAGAGAACTCACAACAATCCAAACAACATCCACTTATTCCAACCAATAGTCCACTCTTTGACTTTCTTTCAGCTTCTCATCAATTCCAAATTGGAAATTCATTTTCTTATTCATCATCATCCGTTTCTGATCGAACGCCAACATCATTCATATCATCAATACAACCATCTTATTATTCGTCGACAAAACGACCATTGATCTTTTATACAGTTTCCAATTTGCCCATAACAAAACAAAAGAAAATTCCTTATCAATATCCCTTATTCTTACAAGATATCAATCGTTATCCTCTCATTGAGATTACTTTACCAAAACAAAAAATCACTCAATCCATATTAGATAATTCAAATACATTGAATATGTTCAATCATAAATCAAATCATTTATTTCCAACAACTTCTTCATCAACCATCGATAGTGCATATCTCTCCCATTCCAATTTCATTACATCGAAAGATATTATAATGTTGTTGAAAAATAATAATTGTGGAATGCCATATTTCCAACCTCGATTAACTAGTTTCATTCATTCTCTTCTTTTAAAATGTTCAAATTTCTCATTCGATTATTTCAGAAGGTAGAATTGTTGGCGGGAATTCGGCAAAAGCCAATTCTTTTCCATGGCAAGTTTGGATGAAAGGTTATGTGGACAAATATTCATTCTATCAATGTGGTGGTACCCTTATCCATCGTCAATGGATTCTCACTGCAGCACATTGTTTCACTGAGTTTTATTCCCATTGATTAACAATTTAACTCTATTAAATTTCAGAGTTAAATTGAGGAACCACAAATGGAAAATCTTATTTGGAGTACATAACAAATGGAGAAAGAATGAAATGTCACGACAACGAGGTAGAATAGATAAAGTTTTTATTCATCCCGAATATGGACGTTCAACTAGACATCGACATGAAAATGATATAGCTCTTGTTCGTTTGAAAAGACCGGTGAAAATAACGAAATCTGTTTCAGTCATTTGTTTGCCAATATCTCACGATATATCTGAGAACATCAACAATTGGGGAGTGGTCGTTGGCTGGGGTAAATCGAGAGGAACAGCCTCATCTTCTGGACGAGGAACCCTCCAACAAGTCTTCGTACCATTGAGAGATAAGAATGATTGTGGTTTTTCTAAATTAACTGAAAGAATGTTTTGTGCGGGACAAAGTAAAAGTTCATAATATAATTCTTTTCTTTAATGATTTTTTTTAACATCTTTTAGAAGATGGAAAAACGAAACAAATTAAAGATGCTTGTCAAGGCGACAGTGGTGGACCGTTAATTCGACAACATGGTTTTCCTAATTGCACTTTCACTTTCTTTAAAATAAAATTTCCAGATGACGATAAGTGGTATATTTATGGAATTATCTCTTGGGGCGTAGGTTGTGACGGTTATGGAGTGTATACGAAAGTTAACAAGTATTCTAATTGGATAATTTCAACAATCAATAAATCAAATTAATTTTATATTCAGTTTTAATAATGAAAATAATAATAATAATTTTGTTTTAATCATTGGAAAATTTGTTGTTTCAACGAAAATTTTAATTAAAAAAGTTAAACTAATTTCGAAAATCGAAAACTTCCTGAATCTGTTGAATTTGACTAGTTTGCTCTTTATTCAGATATAACATCTTTTCATATCCAAATAATTTTTTCAGCACTTCAGTTTTAGTTTTTTCCACATTGGGAGATATCCTGTTTTTTCGACAGTCTCTTAGGAAACAATATATGGTGACTAAGGTGTCAATAGGAGGAATAATTCCACAATACATATCCTTGAATTCTTTCACAAAGAAATAACGGCGATATCCATAAGTTATTCGAGCTTCTTGCTAGTGAATTAAATAAAGAATTTTTTTTGATAAACGAGACGAAAAAAACAAAAAAATGAAACCTCGACTGATTCGAATGCACTAGTAAAAAAAGCGACGATAAGATTAACTAAGATAATTGAGCTTATTACCACGTAGATACATAGTAGAAAGTAAGGCCAATGGAATTGGTCATATTTTTTAGGACATAGGTATGGTTCATCAACATTATTCTTATTAATCAGTTTCAGATATTCATCTCTTTCATAACAATTCTCAATATTTCCTATTTTCCACATCAAAATATTAGAAATTAAATTATGAACAGATGAAAAACCTTCAATCTTCTCAAAATCTTCATATTCACCCAACATATATGTGAATGAACTAAATAAATTTCTGGTAATGATTTTGAAGCGGAAAACATCTCTATGAAATAGATATGATTGAAATCCAACACTGCCAGCAATAATGATGCTGAAGAATACAGGCAATGTTCCCAACACGTTACCGATCTATAACAATTATTTCAATTAACAATTAAATTGACTGAAATAAAACCATTTTTTTTATGGCGAAAACTTTTGGTCCAATTGTTTCAAATGTTTCTAGGAAGTTTAACATTCTCGCAAATAATAAAGTCTCTCCAGTGATGTAGAAAAGTTTAGTGACGTGAATGACATAAGTATTCATGGGAGAGAATTGCTCGACAACTCGAATAATAAAAGCCACAATCGTAAAAATGATTATGATAAGATCGATTCTATTCCAATCTTCTGCTAAATATTTTTTGAGATTAATTGAACATCTTGAAACTCTACAACACTATTAAATAACAACATTTGAAGACTTACCATAAGAATAAAATGTAACAGAGCGTGACGGTACGCATAGTTTGGTTTGAACGAGTTCGGTAAGTATTTGAGCGAGATGGAAACCGAAAGAGTATATTTCGAAATACCATAACTTTTTCTTATATTCAACCAACCAATATGTGAAAATTGAGAGATGAACTATATATGCCAACTATGAATTGAATAAGAAGTTACATGAAATATACGAAATATTAACTACTCGATGTATATAAGTGATACACGGGGATGAAAAGAATTCCCGAATAGTTATCTTATTATCTTTGAATCGTTTACGTTTCTTTAAAATCCAGTAAGGGAATACCAAAATGGCACAAAAGAAAAGCTAAACAATTTAGGATTAGAATTAGGATAACAAAAACGGAAACTTCGAAGATAATCATCGACGAATTCTCGGGTAATTGATATGATGGTGGATACCATATTGCATCGATATAATTCTGCATTGGTTCGTCACTTGCGAACATTTGACATTCTCCATTCTCTACTAATGTTGGTATGGTAATATCTGTAGTTTTTTTTCAAGAGATATAAGAATTTTTAAATGAGATATTCGAATAATTAAACCGATATCTTCTTCAATTGGCAAAATGAATAAATCTTCATTCAATTGATCATATTTATGTGTGACTTGACGAAAGATACGTATCGCTAATTTTTCCCAGTCGTTAGCTACGTCTAGTACAACTTTCTGATTATTTTTTCTTACAATTTTTTCATTCTTCACAAACATCCTTAACAATGAAGCTGTTAATAATGCATAGTGAATCGGATTCTCACTATTCTCCCAAACAACATAACTTAATGAATTTTCAAGATTCGTACCATTCAAATCATTACATGTATGAATGACACAATAACAGTACAACATGTAAAAATTTTTAGTACCAGGTAATGGTATTTTATCCACATTTTCCAGATAACTTGCCTTGAGGAAATTTCTGTAAATTTCATTCGGTTGTATGGCGTCAAATTTAACTTCTTCCAATTTATCAACATCCAATTCTTTCAGTTTGATCATATCGTAATCGATACATGTACGTAATAAATTAGCATTCTTATTCTCAATAGAATATATTGCATAAACATTCAAATCTTCTGGTTTAAGCGAATCTTTCGCATTACTAAATGATGTGAATTGATCCATTCCCATAAGTTTACCTTCGGCAACTCTCATCATATAAACGACGTATAGTTTATAAAGAAATTTCCTATTTTCCTTGTCTTTATTACATTCTTTTTCAACGACACTGTCGATGATATTTGCAAAACAACCAATAAGAGAATCTTCGATGCCTTTGTCCTCTTTCCAATCAGCGATGAAACAATTATGCTGGAAATCTTTGATTTTTTGGTTCTTCTTTAATTCCGAAAAGACTTCTTGTGGTTCCGTTTCATGATTTATCTGACCACTATAGTTATTCATAATCGGAAAATGGAAGTTCATGATGTTATTATAAAACAATGAAAGATAACAATACAAAATTCTCAATCAGTTTCACTACTCGATTCGTACCAGAAATTAATATTCGAAAACTGTTGGGTAATTTTTTAGCAGCATTTGCATGTTTTTCAAAACAATCCCAAGTGCCTTTACCACCGTCAAGAATTAGTTGAATTTTAATAACGACAATTCCTTCATCGGTCCGTTTAACTGGAGAATAGTAAAGATAATTTTTAAGAATTTCAATAATGTTTCAACTTTCATTAGTTGCTTCCACCTGACATTGGATACGATCGTCCCCCTCATACGGAATATGTATATGGAGTTTCGAATCCGTTTTGTTATCATTCAATATGTCGTCTAGTTCGGTGTGCAATCTTTTACCCACTTCATCATAACAGAAACCTTTATTGCTACTAAAAATTATAACAATCAGTTGAACTATTTCATATGTGTGGAACAAATGTGTGTTATAAGAATTAGTTAACCTTTATCTTCCGAATTTAATTCTCTGAAAATAAGAATCAATTCCTTAAACATCGTGTCAATAAGCACATTAGAAACAATTCCAAGTTTGCTAAGTCCATTAATGTCTATCATAAAGACAAGTCGACTTTTATCATCTGGACTATTCTCAGCGGAGTCAATATTAACGATATCTCTTATGGCTGCTAGAGCCTCTTCTTTTAACATTGGACGTATTCTTAATGCTATTACGTAATAATTATATTGTTATAGAAACTCTATTTGATATAATAACAAGGTCTAATTGCCATAAATAATCTAATTTAAAGTTACCGAAATTCAGTTTTCTCAAATTCTAAGCATCCTTACTAAACATCTTAATTCATATTCAACTTCGCTAACTTCATGAGAAGCTAGCTGGACAAAGTGGTATAAGAGTCACTTATGAGTTAATTTTAATGTGAACGGTAATAATTATTGAGATTAACTTTCAATTCCTTACTAAATATTATAATTAATATTCCTTAATTTTTCTTCCATTATTTATCATTCGTTCTTCCATCCTTCTAATTTTTTCGTCATTAGTATTATAACATATACTATATAGCAGGCATGGGCAAAAAAAGAGCGGTCAGGAGCTCATGTTGTTGTTAAAAGAGCAATTTTTAAAACTAAAATAATAACATCCATGTATAGCTATTTTAAGATCTTTGATCTATTATCACAGAACAACGAACCGTCCTCTTCATATTCATCAAGGGCATTCGACTCCATCGATGTGCTTCCTGCCCTCCATACTCTACGATCTCGTGGGGTTCATCATTCGATATTGTCGTTCATAAGACCGTTGTGTTCACGGTCATACTGTTCTGTTTCGGTTTAAAATCTACAGTCCTCATCTTTTGAAGTCAACCGTGGAGTCCGTCAAGGCTCGATTCTTGGACCGATCTCATCAATTCTCGTTCTTCTATTCAAGTTAATTCCTTGCGAGTTCCAGCAGCATATGCATATGCCGACAATATTGTGCTGTTCTCCACATCTAATCGAATTTTGTTGGATCTATCAACATTCACCATATTAGCATTGAAGAATCTACACATTGCTGTAAATCCGTCGAAGAATGTTACAATTTCCACGGCAGGTAATCGAATCACCGATTCCCCAATCAAATTGTCTTCATCTACCCGTTTCCTTGGTGGCCATCTTGATTCTTGGAAGCTCTCTTCTAGTTCTCTCGATAATATTCGATCATCGTTTTGTCGAACTTATTTCTCCCTTCTTAATCGTGTCAAATTCTTTCCCTTAAGAACTAACGTAAGAATATCCTTTCACCATTTTAGTTCAGCCACTATTCGGATTGGATTCCATCTTCGTGGCTTCTTCGAACTCTTTCTTAGCGATGGACAGATCCTTCTCCAGGGCTGTACGCTGTTTGATCGGTTGTTTTCGTCGTTGCAATAGAGCGTTTCTCTTTTCCCTCACTGATCTGGTTCCTTTTCAGATCTTAAGAATCTTGGATGGAGTTTCGACGAATCCGTCGTTTCAAGGAATGGATTTGTTAATCGTAGAGATGCTCAAAACTGATCGGTCGATTCTAGGACATGTTCCACATTATTATGATCTACCGTTTTCACCAACTTCCTCTGAGTTCCAAAATTTTATTCTTAACTTTTCTTCATCTAGTTTTCTTCCATCAAAGTTTCGTCCACATCTCTCCGATGCCAGGATTATGCTCGAACAGAATGATTATACCGCGCTCTCAAAATTCTTAAACGGCAACACTCTATACGATTATTAGATTGTCCGTTAGAGTGATGTCTTGAACATTATGTCTTGACTATTCCCATCCTTCATCTTCTCACTTATATTTTAATTTCTTTTACTTCCGTTACATGTGTTTTTTTCCCTATTTTTTCTTAATTTTATCCCTCATCGGAATTTTCTATCACTCACTGTGATTAATAAATAATAATATTAATATTTTATCTGCAAATTACCGCCGAACAACACAAGAATTTGGTCTCGCTTTGTGGATATTCCTTGAATTTATTATCAGTAAATGATAAGTTTGCTTTGATAGAGAAAAGTAGTGAAAGTATTAATATAGTTGATTGCTGATTATAATTGTTGTTATATCAATTACCTTAGGTAATTTACCTATTCTTTTTATGTGTCCGTTGATGATTGGTTATCCTCACTGTTAAAAATTATTATCAACCTAGAAAGACAACATAAGGGTAGGCATATGATGATCCTGGGGTGGTGTAGGATCGTATCACTAGGTCGTGAATGACGACTCTTAATTTACATCCGTTTTCTTGTCGCCCGCATTTTTGAATGTTGTTCCATGTTTTCTTTATTATAAAGAACATTAATTTTTATACTAAATAAATTTTAACTAAATGAATAAATCTCATAAAATAAAATTCAAAAAAAAAAAATTTTCCATATTAGCGGAAAAGTTTTTTATACTGCTTCCACATATATTCTTCGATTCCTCTTATTTATCCCAATTAGAATGTCTATGTAAGGTTCTTAAAAGTTTTCATTTTTTATTCAAACTTATATAAATTTGTTTAGTAATTTGAAGAGACATTTCCATTAGAATTTTGAGAAGAAAATATGAGGACATTAAATCTTCTATTTTGTTTCCTTATACTAATTATCAATTTCAATAAATATTGGTCGCTACCCGATGACCTTCTCAGTTTGGATAAGATATTTTACTCGAGTTAATATTGTCAATGAAATTAAACTGTAATCTTTCTCATTAAAGTGAAATATGAGACATTACCAAACGAAGTAAAAAGACATGCCAGGCAATTACCCACATTGAATAATGGTATATTTATTTATTTAAAATTTTCTTCAATCATAGTAATATTCCATAATTTCAGAAGTTTTATCTCTAGAAAATGAATTGAAAATGTTGAAGATGCAATATCAAAGTCTTTGTTAATATTCTTTTCTTCTTTTTTTGTGCAAGAGAGATATTAATCTTCTTATATTCTTAGATAAGGACGAACTTACGGGGAATGCGTCTAGTGATATAAATTATTTGGAAAAAAGTTTAAATTTTCATTAGATTTTAATATTAATTTTCGTTAATACTTTTAGCAATGAATAGTTTGATCAAGGATAAAATCGACGTGGAAACTGTATACAATTCTTTAAGTTTCTTTTAATCTCGATAAGTTCTACAAAGCTTGTTCGATTTCTTTAAGATCAACAATATAAAACTGATGATGAAATGTTGACAACATTAGGTTAGATAGAATCTAGTAAAACTATATCATCCACGGCTACAAAAAGATCAAGAAAATACTGCTAAACAGACGGAATATCAAACATTATCAGAGAAATACAAAACTCTCGATCAAGTTGTAACAAATGCGGCCGTTGTTCCTCAACTCAACTTTGGTAAGAACAGCATATTTAAAATATGTTAATTTCAATTCGTTTCTTGATATCATTAGACTATTTTCATTACGTTAGTGGAACAGAATAGTCAAATTAATAATAAAATTGCTCAATCATTTATGTACGTAGCACATTTGACTTCAGGTTCGATTTCCAAATTTTATTGTGTAAAGAAATGATCCAATTTTAGAGGTTGAAAAAAGAAAAAATGAATTTCGAGCACTGAAAGATGGATCAGTTGATCCAAGTTAAAATTTTTTTTGTTTAATTAATGATAGTCAAACTAAATTTTTATTCCAGTTGATTGGACAGAACGATCAAACGAAGTGGAACAATTAACACAGAAATCGATTGCTGATTCGAATAATTTGTATGGAGGTTATCTTACTGAAAATCAAAAACATTTTTTTATTATCGTTCTAATCATATCTGTCAATTCCAGCTATGACTGATGCGTATAATTCACTACTATTAAATCAAAGCGATCTCAGTTAGTTGTTGAAGAACAGTTTGTTTCTCATAAACTTTTCAAAAGTTCGAGGTCAAATTGTTGTCAGGCAGAAAATAGACGAACAATTTAAAGACATAGTAAAAGGTTTCATCCATTAATTTATCACTCGTTGTATTAATATTTGTTCAATTCAATAATTCAAATAGATTTGTTGAAGCAAAAGATTGCGTTGGAACTATTTAAAGCAAAGAATTTACTTATCTGTTAATATTGTGATAATCTTTCTTAAATATACTTATTCATCTTCCTTATAGATAATACAACGAATTCAATTATTACAGCAATGAAGAAATTAGAAGACAATATTCCTGAATTAGATCGAAGTTTGATTCCTTAATTCATGGAAATTCTAAAATATTTTTAATTTCAGCTTTACGTACCAAGAAACGAGAAAGAAAACTTTTGAGTTTACAAAAAAGTGGAATTGGTTCAAACTTAATTTTTCAAGAATTTGTTTAATAAAATTCTTTAAACTGTAGGATCTGATCTTTCCACCACATGCGAAACAACTAAAAGCCTTCAAGACCTGATATTAGATGCGAAAGAAAGTTTCAATAATTTTTCCCTATGTTCTGATTGAAAATATTGTTAGAAATCCAAATATACAATATTCAATTAACATATACTCAAAACAATATTACCTATTACAGTTAATATAATTATTATTGATCTCAAATCATTCGAATATGTTTCGAATAGCAAAACTCATAGGTCCATTAGATAACAATGTGAATAAACAGAATAGTCAACTGGAAACAATTCGGAAAAGTTTCATAATATATTAAATCTCAATATGAACTAATATTTTTCGTCGAATCTGATAGAATTAGAAGACACCATCAAACAAATCAATGACACAATGTTTAAATTTATCGGTCCTGATGGAAATAGCGAAGATTTCTTTAAAAGCATTTTGAACAAACGAGTAAAAATTTTCGATCTGCAAAAAAGTTATTTAAATTGAATGATTTTAGTATTAAAAACTTCGGTTACAGAACATGACAAATTAGCGAAAAAATTGGCACAAACAACTGGGGAATTTTACGGTTTTTTTTGTTAAATGATAAACCTTTCCAATTATTTGCTTCAATCGTTTTCAGATCAAGTTCTCCATATTTTGGGAAAGGTTACAAGTACAGATACTAGTACACTGACTCCGAATACGGCAGTAACTCCATGTTAATGAAAATTATCATTTTAATAAACTTTCTATAAATTATGAACAGATGTCGATTATTTAGGTTCGCACATCTCGTATGAAGCGAAAAAACTGGAAGTTGTTAAAGATAAATTGACTAAATTTTACGAGATGTGTAAAACATACAAAATTGGAATATCGAAACTTGCTGAATTACATCGACGGAATATAGCTTATGGTGAAACAGAAGTTATTTATTGTGAAGGTTTCCTCTTAATGATCGTCATCAATTTATTCTGAAATTTTCTTAATATCTTAATAGGTGGCACAGTTCAAATAGTGAATGCTGTTTTCCGAACTTATTTGACGAAAGCGCAAATCACTCAGAAGATGGAAGATATCAATACTATTCCCCCACAAGCATGCTCAATTGACATCCGTAATGAATTACAAGCAATGTTATTCTTTCTTTTATATTGTGGTCTATAAATTAAGAACGATTTCAATAGAGCTGGACTTCCCATCGTTCCAATTTTAGCCGACTTCGCTAAATTGGAAATACCTTTCGACTTATGCAAAGGTCTTCAGAAATATATGTATATTCAATTGGCGTTTGCATGTTCGGATAAAGATGCTGGACCGGAAGATGTATTAATCAATTCGAAGAACGGTTAGTGATTTTTAAATATTTGAAAACTGTCAATAATTGGTTTGATGCAGGACTACATTTACATAATTTCGTATTCTATGGAAATCAACACAGACAGTTTATTTATGATGGTTCGAAAGAACCAAAAATACTTTCCAGTGGATATATGGTTATCAGTCCGACGAAAAAAGTTTTGGTGATACCTGATTTAACTTATAAGAAATTGGAGAAGTTCTCGACGGATGCAGCGACAAGTGGCATCTTCTCATGTGTCGTTCAAATTGGATTGAATATTTGTTATCAATTGGGAGGGTTTCAGCAGGAAATCTATGACGTATTGTCTCTAGCGAAACATCTCGATCTGCCTGATTTGAATAAAGTCCAGTCGATTAATATATGTGTCGTACACTTGAATGATGCACGATATCCATTGGCAACTCGCCAATACTTCTCCTTAAGATATATGAATGATAAATATGAAGTCTTCTACTCTACGGATACGATTATTGGGAAGGAATCGAGTAACACACCAGCTGGTTCTTACGGACATGTTCGTGGCGTTTTCAGAGTAACAATATAGACAATTTATTTTAAACGAACTTATAAGTAAAAAAGATTTTTGTGACGAAAGAATAAAATTTATTTCGAATTTCCGTTTAATTAAAATGATTTCATTCCTTTCGAAGCGAATGATCTCAATCGACCGTAAATTTTGGAGGGAGGAGATCCCATAATCAAATTACAAATTGATCGTTTTGCTACTGCGATATTCTCATAACTTCCCAGAATATGAATTCGACAATCTGCTACGACAATTCTAGTTTTTGTCACGTTTTCGATAGTATATTTCGTCTTTCCATTATGACCAGCGATACGACCAATCGCTCTTGAAAGACTATCTCCTTTCAAGTATTTGACTTTTAATTAAAAACGTTAAGAAATGTTAATTGAAATTATTAAAAAAGTGAGAACCGTCAGTGACATAAAATGATTCGAGAAATAAGTCATCTAAACGAATTAAAGTAATCGCATCATCTATCTCAAAACCGAGAGCGAATGCATTAATGAAATCACATGCTTTCTGAATAATAGAAATATCATCCGTTTTCTCACATGTCTTTTATGATAATCGAAATAAAATATTTTAGAAGAAGAAATTTTTGAAGAGAAATATAACTCGCATTTCTACATTATGAGTGGCGGTATTATAACGTACTTGGAGATTCAATTGATTAACTAATGTCTCCATAATTTTCATCCAATTCTTTTTCAAATAAGAACGTCTGTTCTTTGGAATTGCCACTTTCCTCCATTGCACTTTCGTCTGTTTCTTCTTCTCCGAATTATCTTTCTCAATTATCTTCTCCTCAACTTCCATATCTTCGTCATGACGCTTCCTGTTGTCTACCAATTCGATATCATTTTCTTCCTCCATTGATATTAATCTAATATATTTTAGACTCGTGAATCTTAATTAATTTTTGAGAGCTTTACATTTGTCGAAAACGAAGAAAATTCTTTCCTTCTAATTCTTTAAATTCTTTTCCTTTCTATTGAATTAGGCTAAGAGAAGATACGAAATCTGGAAATGTTTTCTCTCATAGCTTTCAAGGTTTTAACAATTATTTTAAACTATTTAAAAATTTGAAGAGTTTATAAAGTTATTAATTTGAATAATTATGATATAATTAATCGGAAATTACTTTAATGATGAAATGAAATTAAGATGGAAAATGAATAACTAAATATAAGTGTACTGACAATTATTGAGATTACTTACAATATGTTAGATATGCAGATATCTATGATTTTCCGTATTTTGAATTTGAAGTTTGGTTAAAGATAATTGGTTGTATTAATACTCCTAATCACAAATCGCTTACCATAATGGTAAAACATAATGAAAAATAAAATCAAAGTTTCCCATGTAATTCTCAATGAGACAGTGAAGAACATGAATGAGTCATTGATTGAAGGTCGTTAATATGATTGTTTTCAAACTATGTTTTCTCTTTTGATGTATAAACTCCAAAAAATAGTCACCGATTTAAAATTTTCATTTGTCATTTATCGTTTCCAAGAGTTTCGTTTCATTGAACAGTCATGTGGAATAGAGACAATTTCGATCAATTTCGTCAATTTGGACAAGAGTTCGGTCAACGATTTGTTCAACAAGCTGACATTGGCGATTGGTCCGGACAAGTAGGTGATTTCTTCCAAAATTTCACTGATCAACATCACGGCCACGGACGTCATGGTAGAGGTGGACATGGAAGAGGTCATCATGGTCATCATCATAGCGGTAGAGGACGACAATGGGGCGAAAATGGGGGAGGAGATGGTTATGGAGGAGACGGTGATAATTATGGAAGAAGTGGATATGAAGGGGGAGATCAAGGAGACGGAAGTTATGGAGAAGAAGGATATGGGGAAAATCCAGACTATTATCCACCAGCTCCAGAAGAACATTTTGAGATTAATTTGAATGATGACGACGATATCGATGGAGAAGATGAAGACTTCGATTTCGATGAATCGGTTGTAGAAGCTCGAGGAGGTGTGGGAGCCGATGATACGGCAGAACCGGATGATGATGTGACAGATGACCCAACTGCCGGTATAAAAACTAAGACACCTCTTGCTTATGGGCAATCGGATATGTTTAATCCTTTACAGGTTGATGGTGTCTCTTCAGAAGTCAGACCATATAAAGGACAAGTATATGAACAATTGAAACCATATTATAATTCAGAAAATTTATTTGTCGATCCCGAATTCCCACCGGAAGGCTCCTCTATATATTACACTAAATCAACTCCCCATTCCATCGAATGGAAACGACCACAAGTTTATCGTTATAAATAAAAAATATTATAATATCCATTCACTTTCTAGGAAATGCGTCAAGATGCAAGCTTCTTTGTTGGTGGACCGAGTCGTATGGACCTCGACCAAGGAATGTTAGGTAACTGCTGGTTTATTGCCGGAGCAGCTGTGGTAGCGACTAATGGGAAGATATTTACTCACATTGTTCCAAAAGATCAAGGATTACCTGATCAGGATCCATCATATGGAGGTAAAACCATATTTTTATATCGTTATTTTTAAATGTTGTTAGGAATATTCCACTTCAGATTTTGGCGTTTTGGCGAATGGGTAGATGTCGTCGTCGACGATTTGTTACCATGTGTTAATAACAAAGTAATATTTTGCAAGAATAAGGAACAACCTAATGAATTTTGGCCATGTTTGATGGAGAAAGCTTATGCAAAATTGAACGGTTCTTATGAAACGTTGGAAGGCGGATTAACAGCTGATGCCTTGACTGATATGACAGGTGGAGTACAAGAAAATTTTGAATTAAAGGATGTTAGATCAAAACGAAACTTTTTCGACATCATATTACAAGCAAGTAAACTCAATTCATTAATGGGATGTTCTATTGATGTTAATCTTCAATTTATCGTCTCTAACTTATTCTTTTCTTATCATTAATTAGGCTGATCCTAATGTGAAAGAAGCTCGATTGAGCAATGGACTGGTACGAGGTCATGCTTTCTCAATTACACGAGTAGCACGATTCAAAATCCATGGAAGAACATGTAGACTATTAAGATTGAGAAATCCGTGGGGTAATGAAGTGGAATGGAATGGTGATTGGAGTGACAAGTTTAAATCAAAATTCTTAACCAACCGAAATTAAATTCAAATTAAAAATTTTTGAAGTTCTCATTTGTGGAATAACGTCAGCCCTGAAGGTCAACAACATTTAGGATTGGTTAAAGATCATGATGGTGAATTTTGGTTAGAATCATTTCCTTGATATGATTTATTATAATCCGATTAACAGGATGAATTTTCGAGATTGGACGGAAAACTTCCAACGATTCCAAATTGTTCATTTGACACCTGATGCTTTTTCCGAAGAAATTCAAGCAAGAGATGTTACTTGAATTTCAATCTCTATCAATTTCTATTTCGTTTTACTTCTTCTACTTTTTCAGAAAGATTTAACTTGGTGTTTAACTCAGTATCATGGAAATTGGAAAAATGGATTATCGGCTGGTGGATGTGGAAATGCTTCTCATTGTTCCTTTTATTTCTTCAATTTCTTCATATCATTATTAATTTTAGATTCGTTTTGGACTAATCCACAATATTTGATGAAAGTAGAAGATCCAGACGAAAATGATCATGATCCCAAATGTACCATTTTAATGTCACTCATCCAGAAACATTCAAGACAAAGACGAATGGAACAAGCCGATATGGCAAATAGTGGAGAATATTATGTTCAATTAAGAACATATCAAGTGAAAGATGATGCTGTCGCCGAACAAATAATAGCAGAACAAGGACAAGGAGCAGTCAAGTTATCTGCTCATCAACTGAGGAAAGTTGGATCTACTGGTAGTTATATCAATATGAGAGAAGTTAAGTTTTGAACAGAAATATGTTAAAATTATTCTTTGTCACATTTCCTTAAGGTAACAGCACGTCTGCGATTAGATCCAGGATATTACATCTTTATTCCTTCCACTTATCATGAGAATCAAGATGGTCAATTTTTGGTACGATTATTTACTGAAAAACCAGCAAATGGTACATATAAGATACCGTATAATCCAGGCCCAGAAAATTTGCCGGTTAGAGAAATTTTTTTTTTTTTCAAATATTCACCGTTTAATGTTCGAAGAAATATGAAGATGAAAATAAATGGAAACCGATGAATCAGGTAAATCTCAACGATCTCCTTCGTCAATTGTTGGCCCAATTCGGTGGTCAATATATGAATTCGAACGGAGGATTTCAAGTAATAAGTTATTCTTTTAATGCTCTCAATTTCATTTTATTTACGTAATTTACATCTTAGATCTCTTCAATTCAATGGCACAAAAACATATATCCAATAATTCCACAGTGTCGAAGGCACTTGATTCAATTTTAACTCAATCCGTCCCACGTCTGAATCAAGGTAACAATTATGGAGATCCATATGAAGGTGGTCAAGAATATTCCCAATGGGGATATAACAATTATGGAGGTTTTGCCAATACCACTTACGGTGAAAATGAAGATATGTCACTTCAGACAGTCCATAATAATAATTCATTTGATTTAACTGGACTGATTTCCTCTTTCTCTAATTTATTAAGTGATCGAGATGAAGAAGAGAAAAGTAAATTTGCTGCTCCTGCTGCCCGTCTACTTTCGGGCGTTATGGTGCAATTTATGCCAGGTTTGGCAGATAATCCTTTCGGAAGACAAATTGCAGCAGGTATGAGTGAAATGTTCTTCAATAAGGTCAGAGATGGATTTGGTGATATCATTCACGATTCGTGGGGTAAAGGAAGAAAAGGTTTTTTCGTTGGTCCAGGAAAGAAATCTCATCCGAAAGAAACTTGTGCCATTCAATAGATAAATATGAACATATAACAAAAAATTGATATTATATTTTAAGAGAAATCAATAAATTTGAAATGGAAAATTTGTTATATAAATTAAAGTAGTTATAGTGGGGGGAATTTGTTTATTAGAAATAAGTTGAAATCGATTCTTTATCTTGAAGATCATCGACATATGTTATTGGCGGTGGATTGTTGATAATATTTTGCGGATAATTTATTCCAATATGATTATTGGATATCCTCTCTTGTTGACGAATATATTCGACAGATTGACGATTATTAATTATTTGTGGCTGATCTTTAGTGACTATGCTTGTAATTGTTTGTCGAGGACGAAAACGATCATCGATTGAAGATTCATCGTTATCATCATTCTCGTCTTCTCCATCATCTTCTTCAGTTTCTTCCGCCGAACTTAAAATAGAATCGTTTTCTTTATAATCAGTTGTTGATGGGGAATATAATTCTTTTTTCTCATGTGATGTCGTTCGGATTACCATCGGTCGATTCTAAATAATTTGAAAATTATTCTGAGGATAAAAGTAATGAAACAGATTTCATTGAAATTGAATTATCATACTTCATTTGACCTCGTAATTGACCATCGTTTCCTGGTGCAACAATTATCCGACTATGGAACACTAAAAAATTTTTATTTTTGAGTGAGCAAAAAATTTAGGATAATTACAATTTTTCGGTAACTTCTTTCGGGGGGGCGTTCAATAGGTTGAGGACTTTGCTGTATATTGTCCGGAAATGTATTTCGACTAATCGTACTCCTTTGGGAAATACTTTTCTGATATTTCTTTTCAAATTTTTGTAAGGCCACCATTCGTCTCTTGTGACGTTCTACTGCTTTCTCTCGATCTTTTCTTGAATGTTTAGGATAAAGTCGTTGTTTCTCCATCATTGCATCATCCAAAATGTGAATGACCTGTGCAAACGGAGTAATTTAAACACTAAATAACATCAGAATAACATCCGTTGATTGTTGTTCGGATGCTAAAGCTAGAGCAGTTTTTGATTTGTTATTAATCAACCACATATTTATATTGAATTTAATCAAGTAATGAATGCAATCAATATGATTGCCAATCACGGCTAAATGTAAGGCAGAATTTCCATGAATATCAACTCTTTCCGGTTCACCTCTAGAATAGAATAGAAAATTATGAACATTCTAATATAAATGAGGTTTATTGAAACCCTCTCGAAATTAAAAGTTGGAGAGCTGCTAAACGACCATATAATGCCGCCCAGTGAACTGGAGTTCGCTGTAATTCACCAGGTGTGTTGCATTCTCTTTCCATAATCTTATTCAATTTTACAATATCACCTTTTCTTGCAGCTTCCTGTAATTTATCTTGTTCCATAACTAAGAACTCTTTTCTAGAAACAGATCGTTTTCCATCGATCTCTATATCGTCATTCAACACACTTTTCCGCATAGCTCTCCTTAAAAAATTGGAATCTCATAAACGATCGATATCAAAAAATGTGGTAACTTGAAACCTTTCAGGGTACTGAAACGACCTTGCATGATTTCTAACAAATTATCTTCAAATTCAGACTTGGAACTTTTACCAGAAAAAAAGAAATTTTAAAGTAGAAAGAAAATTTGAAGAAATTTTCGATAATAAAGTAAAAATGTTCTGATAAGGAAATTTACGTGGAAAAAGATTTAGTATTTCCTTCAAAATTTCCCATTCTAAAATGTTTACATAAAGCATAAAATAAATTATTTCATCATAATAGAGATGGATATATTTTAACGTCAATTAATTTCTTATGATTTCTTATTATTATTTACTTATATGAATTATTTTTATGGAACTTTCGTAGAAGGTTATCAACATTGAAATTTCTTGACGATTTCTTATCAAAACTAATAGCGAACGATGAAAACTAAAATTCATCCAATTTCAAAAATCCAAATAATCATTCCAACAGACATTAAAATGAAACGATTTAATAAATGATCATATTATTATTTCTCTTATCTTCATTCTACTTTCCTAACAAAATAATTTTTTCCTATCGAACGAGAACAACAACAACAACAATGATTATTATTATTATTATCATAAAAGAGAATTTTCATTCGATAAAATTGAGAAATGAATTGAAAGAAAACATTTCTCGAATTACCAGTGACATTCCAATAAAAATTCGATGAATACAAATGAGAACGATACATAATTCTCCATATTATATTAATATGTTCAGATATAGACAGATGGACATTACTTGTAGGTGAAAGAAGAAAATGAATCTTCTGTTATTCTGCATAGGAGAATAAATGTCGGAATTCATTCTTCAAATTTGTCAAATTTTGATAAGATTTTAATTAGTTTCTTCATTTCTTCATTCCACTTCTAATTAATTCCCTTATTTCAAATCGTTTCTGTTGAGATTATTATAATCTTACTCGATAAATTAAACTGGTAATAAATTACATTTAATTGATGGAATTTTTATTTATATGGAAAATCATAATAAAAATAACATTGATTCAATAAACTATGGATTAATTAGTTTAAATGATTGTAAAACAGATCGGAAGAAAAGATAACTTTCTCCTGATATTATAAGGAAATAGTAAATTTGAACAAAGTGGAAAAGATTTTTAGTTCTCATATGAAACGATGGGTAGTAAGTCCTGTCAGCTGAGATTGAGAGAAATCGTTTCGATATAAGTAAATATTTGAGGGCAAATATATACAACGACAAATGAGACAAGAAAATAGGTAGAAAATTTATAGAATAATTCAGGGAAGAATTGTTTCTTGTAATTCTCAATCGTCAACGGAATGATAGTCATAGGAATTGATGTGATTTGTTGCGAGATATTGTTATATTTTCTTAATTGATCCACAATCTTATCTGTACCACAAAATAACGTTCTGTGGAGAGATGTCGTCGAGTAGATGGTATAAGGGAGACGTAGAAACAATATCTTACTTCCTTCACGAGCGATGAACAATATTAGACATCCAATAATTAATTTAATGAAGAATAAATGTATTTGATTGTCTCCGTTGTTTTTGTTATTGATGATGATGTTGTTGGTGTTATTGATGATGATGTTGTTGGTGTTATTGAGATTTTTATTAAATTGAATAAAGTCAGTTTTGTTGTTGAAGATATAAAAAAATTGACAACCTACAATAATGCCGCAGATGACAGATATTATGAGAAATGCATCACTACGAGCACTATTCCAAATTCTTTTCGATTTAGTGTCACAACATTTCTTATTCATATCAATTGTAATTGTTTCTGAATTGATTTCTATATCATCTTCTTTCAATTCGATGAATTGCTCATAATTCTTCTCATTCAATTGAGGATAAATAAGACACAAGAAAATGCACGTCGTCAATGTAACCAATGACATGGATAAGCATTTATTCATTATCAATTCGTCTTCAATGAAATTAATTAATTTACTATCGATCAACATATAAGTTCCACTCCATGCCAATAGACTACCTATTATCACATCCTTTTTTTCATATAATAAATATTTAATAATAATTTAATGAACGAAGAAAAGAAATTTAATTAACGAGAACGGAATGCATTCCCAGATATACACGAGAAATACAAGTTGATACAGACCAGAATATCAAAATTCCACAAAAGATGAATTCATTCAACTACTAAATATTAAGTATCATGTGTGAAATTCAAAAAAAAAAACTTCCATTATTTGTAAGGAGTAGTAGTAGAGTGTATATGGGATACAAATTGCTACGATGGCATGTGTGGACGGCATACCATATTCCGTCACATAACTACACAAAAGAATAAACAAAAATAAATTGCAAAAGTTTAACGCCTTTTCCAGATGATGCACGATTGGCGTTTGTGGTCGAGGTATTTTCAATATATCTTTCATCGCTTGTCCAATGTACATGAGAGAGCCCCATATCAGACACATTCGACGTGCCACATCACTTTGCCAGAACCAGTAGACAACTGGCATAAAAACACAATTGAATGTTTCGCCACCAGTGCAAGCGGCCAATTTCATGATGATATAAAAGAGATAAGAATAAAAAAATTTTACGGAATTTTTTCCCTCCAATACTACGCCTACGCCCATGCATCGTTGCAATTGCGCAACTAACTGAGATGATGCCAATGTGCGTATCACACCGAACATTCTTTTCAAATTTTCTAATAAGCTTTCCTTTCTACTTCACTGAATGAGACATTATTTCTTATACGTTTAAAATCATATTCTCATTATTTTTCCATCCTAAATCCAATCGACAAAAACTCAACAAACTAATGTGATTCATGATGAAAGTAAGTTAATTACTTCTCATTTAATATCAATTAAACTTCTTAATTAAATTTTAATTTGACGATGTCACATTTGGCATTGGGATAAAGAATTATAAAAGAAAAATAATAAATTTTATTAAGTTTATGAAACACAAAAATTGTGTGATAAAACAGAAATGGAACGAATAATGGTAAGTGTTTGATAGCAATAAATTTCACAAATGATTAACTTACAAAAAAAAAAGAGTAGAAAACTAGGGGAAGTGAAGAAAAACGAGAGGAATAAGCTTGAAATTTTTAAGCAAGAAATGAACGTGGTAGTTCATACGATCGAATAAAAAGCAGAATAAAATTCATTCATGAGAAAAGAAATGAAAATTCGGACAAGGATCGTCAACATAGAAACATTGTGGATGTTATTTATTCTTTAATGTCAAGTGCTGATTATTGAGAAAGCAAATATGAGATAGAATTACGAATTGTCTTATCACTTCGATTTGCAAAAAAAAAGGAAAGAAAAAAATTTATTAACCATGAAATTAAAAGTAAATAATGAGAATTATCGGTCGAATGATTGTGTTATTCGAATTGATGATTATGTCGACGATTCATTGAATGAGGAAGATGATGATGTTCAACAACATTTGGATGAGGATGAGACGATGGTTCGTCTTCTTCCAATCTATGAAGAAGAAGTAGATGAAGGTGATGGTGGATTGCATGTAGATGTTGATTCGAAAGATCTTCCTTATTTGTCGAAAGACGATCATCATATCGATGAGGATGATGGAAATAGTACGGACGATATTGAAATTCTTGAAAATAATAAGACAACGACAGATGAAGAAGAAGAAGAAGAAGGTGATGATGATGATAAAGAGAAGGAAGATGAAGGAGAAATGAAAGAAAAGGAGAAAGTGGATTCAGCCACTACATTAAATATGAAAGCATTACGACCATCAGTTCTATTGATGGGATTGAAGAAAAGTGGAAAGACGTCGATAAAACGAGTCGTCTTTTATCAGGAATCACCAGTGAACACCACACATCTTCCACCAACCGTCGAAGTTGAGAATAATTATTATGAGAATTTGAGTTTTATTCAATTGACAGTAACGGAGATTCCGGGACAAATCGAATTAACCGATGAAATTTTAGAAAAGATCAGTTTGTGTAACGCTCTCATTTATGTGATCGATGCAAAATTACAGAAATCAATCCTACAAAGATCACTTGATGCTTTAGTCACTTGTATTTCGAGAGGATACGAATTGAATACGAATATTCGATTCGAGATCTTAGTTCATAAAGTCGACGGATTGTCAATGGCGGAGAGAGAGACAGTCTTCCAATTCATTTCCAATGAAGTCTATCGACAACTCGCATTGCGGAACATTCGTCAAATTTATACGAATTTCCATTTGACATCAATCTATGATTATTCAGTGTTTGAAGCATTTAGTAAAACGATTCAGAGAATCACACCCCAAATGCGAAATTTAGCTGAAGTTCTCAAGATTTTAGCAGATTCGTGTAAAGTCGAAAAATGTTTTCTTTTCGATATTGTCAGTCGAATTTATTTGGCTACTGACGCCGCTAATAGTTGTGACGATTATATATTTGAAATGTATTCGAATGTCATCAAACTCTGTTTGACAACGACGAAATATTATGACAATAAAAATTATAACAATATTCTCCACGAACAACAGCAGAACGAGGAAAGTGAAGATAAAGAGAAATCGACAACAACTTCTTATAGTACAACATCCGATTGTTCGACCGGCTCCACCTCAACCACGTCCACCAAATCATCGGATAAGAGTAAACAACTCAACAATTTTTTGGCTGTTGTTCGTCTTCATAGTGATCCAGATCGATATGTCTATTTGAGACAAGTGATCGGTTCGTTAGCTATCGCTTGTTCAATGAAATGTCATACAGTTGAACAACGTTATTTAATGGATTGTAATTTTAATCATGCGAACGAAGCGATAAAGAAATTACTCGAATCACCCGCGACAACTGATAATGAATTGATGAAACATCCAATGGATATATATCGGGAATTCCTTTAATTATTCAAATAACAAAAGAAACAGTGTGAAAATGAAAAAAGTAAATTAATCAATTTATTCATCTCTCTTCCGGTTGCTGGATGTTGGCATTGCATCTTTCGTTCTATTTTTATTAAATATTGTCTCGCTTGCTTCAAATTTCCATGCATCCTTATCTTCCGTCTGTAAGAGACGCTTCTCTCTCACATCAATAATACTCTCCTCATATACGGGTGCTTGCTCATAGCCCGATTCTCCACCGCGTATCATCTTCTCCACGAAATATCCAGTTGTTCCGAGCACGACAGCAACCGGCAGAGATATGATAGGAATATACCGAGATATAACCCTTGTTAATATGATATTCCACATTGAGATTTTTTATTTTTTTTAAATAGTGAAATATTAAACTTATATTTAGAATATTATTCATCCACTTTCATCTTATTTCCAATCACATTTCTTTATCAATTGTAAAATTTATTAAAACTATTTCTCTTCTATTTCTTCTTCTCATTGCCGTTAATCAACCACATAAACTGATTATCCTTCTACACAACAATAACATTTTGATGATTAATTACAGTCTGTTGCACGACACACATAATATACGACATATACTGTTTGTATTTCGGTGAGAGGGGGAAAATGTTTGAATTTTCCCATGGCTACTTCACAAACTCGACGATTAAATAACGATTAATCTTCAGAAGTAGAATAAGTCGAAGGAGTAAAATGGAGAGAAAGTACCTCCCAAAAGAAGAAGAAATAATTGATGGAATAGAATGTTTCTTAGTAATCGGTAATTTATTATTATCTAATATTAATTCATCAGAATTCTTCCTCATCTATATTGATAATATTTGATGATAAGTGAATCATATATTTTCATTAACCTTGAATTCACACAACAATCTAATAGAGAAAGAACATAAATCATAAATTCTTTAAATATGAACTTCTCTCACGCTACGTCCTCTCATATTACTCATGTGGTGATTTATGCCTTTGTTCATTCGATTTCCTTACTAACAATAAACGTTGGGAGAACGCATATGTGTATAGAACAATCGTAGAATAATTTCAGAGTTTTCGTCCCTCTTTTCCTTTATTCTATTATCCGATGAAATTATCATTCTAATAATTTAATTTAATTTTCTTTTTTTTACTTCTCTTTCACATGTCTTTTTTTTGACTTGTCTCAAATCGATTTCTTCAAATGAAACCTATTTAATTCTCCCAATTATTTCTCGACTTTTCCTTCCTCTTTTTATAGAGAACATGTATATATCATTGACAGTATTGTTATGGAAATCGTATGAGGAATAGAAAGTAATCAGAAGGAAAATCGGAACAATATCCATTCTAACTATCTTCCGATCACATATTATTTGTGAAGTTATCCTTCATTATTCATGCATTTTCATTAGCATGAATCTGTGTTTAATTTCATGCTACATTCTGCCACATATTCGATCGGGAATTCTCCTTTATAACTCTCTTTTCCATTTTCTCTTATCCATTCCATAATTGAAAGGAAACATTATATTTCGTGCATTACTTTTAATAAGAATTAATTATTCATCTCCTTTCAATAAAAAACGAAGAAATTTATTAAAATTTTGAAAATATTTTATCAAATGAGTTTGATCGTTTATTTTCGTTTGTTCTCCTCGTCTCAAACGATCAATCATCAATGACGCTTCAAAATCATTGTCAGTTTTTCTTTCATGAATTTTCTTTTATAAGTGTTTTGTTGTGATTCGTGAAGGAAAACACTGATTGATTGAATGGACAAATGGACATAAATTTATTAAAGTGCTCGAACTATGCACATTCAATTATATGCGACTATTGAAATTTTTGTTGTTCGGTTATTCCCGAACGAAAAGATGATAAAGAAAATTGTTTAACAGAGGAATTGAATAAACAATAATTATTTAAAGTGAATAAAAAGTGATAATATAAATTTAGGAAGCTGTCCTTCTGTCCGTCAATACCATTTCCTATTTATTTCCATTCGTCCTCTTTCTTATTGATTTCCTGATCGAGATGATTCTTATTCGATTCCGCATTCAACTAATATTCTTTTTAATATCAAGAAACTTCCGAGTAGAATTGATTAACTTACACAATGTGTTCGCTACATCTGTCACCTCGACTATGTGAAATGTCCAGGCACATCTATTGTTTTCATATGTCAACAGAAAAATAAAACCTTGTATAAAACTTCATTTTTTAAATAGAAGTTCTTCATTTCATTTTCCACAATAAGAATTCATTTCTCGAAATGGGACAGAAGCATTCGAAAGGCAGTTCACCGTTAAGTGAAGCAGAAATTACACTACTGGAACAAGCAACTGGATTCAATCGATCGGAAGTGTTGAATTGGCATCGTGGTTTTCTCGTTAATCTTTTTATTTCATTTCTCTTCCAATCCACTTATTCCATCTTTAAAGGCTGATTGTCCGAGTGGCAAATTGACAAAGAAGAAATTCTACGAAGTTTACAAACAATTCTATCCTCATGGCAAAGTCGAAAAATTCACCGAACATGTCTTTCGTACATTCGATACAGATGAGTCGAATAAAATAGGTTTGACTTCAAATTAAAACATTTTAATTTAAATATTTTATCCATTATTAATTTTAATCTGAAATTTTATTTGAAATATTCGATTAATTTTAGATTTTAGTGAATTCCTTATCGCCATATCGATCACATGTGGGAATGAGATTGAAATGAAATTAAAATGGGCATTCAAAATGTATGATATCGATTCGAATGGAAAAGTCGATAAGAAGGAATTGGCGATTATTATTAAAGTTCCATTCAATTCGAATTGTCCACATTAAAATTACTTTTACAGGCTATTTATGAATTGATGGGAGAAAGTGAAATGAAGGGAGCAACAAAACCAGAAGAACGAGTTGATGAAATATTTGGTGAAATGGACAAGACAGCTGATGGTTTCCTTTCTGAACAAGAATTCTTTGAGGGTTGTATGAAAGATTCGGAATTGAGGAACCTCTTAACACCATCCGTCATTTAGTGTAGATGAAATAATAATTCTCATTTTAGTCCTTTGTCTAATTTGTTATTTCTCTAACATATTTAATTTCTCTTTTTTTTTGTTTGCCTAAATTCCATTATTTTTTTTTTTGGTTCTCGAATATATTTTCATGTGAAATTTTTGTGATGAATTATTATATAATAAACAAATGATCTTTCAAATGAGAGTGAGATGAGAATGGAAAGAAAACAATTTATTCTTCTAAAGAATATTGAATTGAATGTTGAAATAGAATGAAAAAAAATTAAATTAATTTGAGATTGAAACTAGAAAGATGGGTAAAGGAAGATGAAGGAGAAATAAGGAAGTTGGAGAGGAGGAATGGTTTGATGCCATAAAATAGAGGAATAAAGCATGAAAGATCATTCTACTGAAAGTTGCATTTGTAAATGAGATTGTTCATTTGTTAAACTCTCTAATAAAGAAACGTCAATGATTCTGATTTAAAAAAATGAACTAGAATACTTATTTGAAATGAAGAGAAAAAAGAACTAGAAGAATTTCTCTGAACTAAAATTCTAAATTTTCTCAATTTCTAATTTTCTACTATCAGATATTTATTTCTTCATGTTGGGAATGTCCAATCCTTTCTGAATTTCGAGAAGAACTTTTGAGCATTTCTGTAGTCCACTAATCTCTTCTTGTGTCAATGGTTGATTGATAATTTGAGTGACACCATTCGCTCCAATGACACATGGAACACTCATAAACACATCATCCTTTATTCCATACATACCTTTCACATTCGTTCCCATTGGTCGAACTTGACGTCGATCTTTGATGATACATTCACAAATATCAGCACAAGATAATCCGATTGCCCATGATGTGTATTCTGAATAATTTTATTTTATTTTCTTAAAATATTCAAAAGAAAAATAAAACTTTTCAATTTGATGACTTCATAAGCTGCATCAATTGTTTCTTTGTGGACATTCTTCAACAAATCGGATGATCCAGCTTTTGAATCGATCGACAATAAATGAGCATTTCCAACAGTGACTGATGACCAACAAGCAACTGAATTATCTCCATGTTCTCCTAGAATTAATCCTTCCACATTATTCGCCACTGTACCCAACTTCTCAGCGATAAAGAAACGGAATCTCGCAGAGTCTAAATTCGTTCCGGAACTGAAAACTCGATTGATGGGAATTCCTGTCATCTTCCACGAGACATAAGCGAGAATATCACACGGATTGGAAATGATGAAAATGAGTGCATTTGGAGAATATTTCAACAAATCGGGAACAATCTTTTTGAATAATTCCGTATTCTTTGCTACCAATTGGAGTCGAGTCTCTCCTTCCATTTGTCTCAATCCACCCGTAATGACACAAATTTTCGATCCTTTTGTAATCGAATAATCAGAACCGGCAACCATTTTCGGACTTCCAATAAACACACTTCCATGTTGCATGTCGTACAATTCTCCTTTGACAACATCATCTCGAATATCGACTAATGCTATTTCTGTGCTGATCTCTCGACAAGCAATGGCGAATGCACAAGCCATACCAACCGAACCGGTACCAATAACCGAAATCTAAATTTCAATAAAATCCATTTTAATTAATTGAGAAATTCAAATGAACTTTTGATGGTGATTGTTCAACATTTTTGCTGACTGTCTTTAACAATTTTGAAAGTTCTTGGGAACTCATTTTGATGTGATAGTTGGAGTGAAATTGAACTTACTAAATTTATCCGCTTCCAATTAGTTTATACAAAACAACGAAGAATGTCCAAATGAGAATGAAATTATTTTAAAACAATACTAGAAATGTTGAAACAAAAAATGAAATAGATAAATTCAACGAGACTTTAAGTAAATGAGAAAATAAAAGAAAAAGAAAACAAACAAAAAAAAGAAAAATAATACGAAAAATATCTCATGTTTAATTCTTATTATCATCACTTATTCTACATATTTTTTTTAAAACAGTTCAAAGATCACATAGAAATTTGACTGTTTAAATACGATTATTTAATCAATATTTGAAATCATTTCAAATATTATTATCTATAAGTATAATGTGTTAATACATATTAATAAAATCAATTTAATCCATTAAATGCAATTTATATTTATTAAATTTTTTTATTTTTTTAGGAAATAAAGAAATCATCTTCAGCTATTTCATTCTCTTCATAAAGAAAAAAAAGAACATGTAAAACTGAAGATGTTCTGCTGTTCACAGCGAATCATCATTTATTTCGATCATTACAAATTCCAATCGAAATAGAAAGTAACTGATAAGTTTCACAAAATGATTATTCATAAGAAATTGAGGGAAATATCACATTTTCCTCTTTTAAAAGAATAGCTGTCTGAATAAAAAAACTGAATAAAAATGCAATTCCTGTTCTTTATTGCATTCATTCTGCTGCCACATTTGAAGGTTGAAGAAGTTTTCTCTTTCTTTACAAAATACAGTAACTTTCAACCATAGAAGTTTCATGTTATCGTATAAATTGTACCTATTTAATTCCAGTTCCCAGGGAAACTTCTTAATTACAAAATAAATCGAATGTTTATTCTTATGTCCATAATACTAAATTTCCAACAACTTAACTTCACTCTTATTAGATAAATTAAAAATAATAATAAAGAAGGAAGGAGATAAAGAATAAGATTCTGTAATCCAATGAATTAAAATTGTGAAGTTGAAGAATATCATCAATTATTATCATTATTAATCTACCATACTGTAATATACAAATTTTCAAACTAAACATGATTACAATAAAGCGTTTGGAGTACTTGATATATTTTACAAAAACATTTTTAATGATTGTTAATAACAATTTGTTATTATCAAGTTTAAACAATTTTAACTAATAATAATTTTAATTGATTACTAAAAATTAGGTATAAACAGGAAGAAGTTCGGAAATGAGACAAAATGATTGATATATCAATATTCAATAATTTTTTAAACTTTTTAAGAATAGTTCGAGTCGTAAAATTACTTGTTAAGCATTTGTAGTTTTAAGATTGATTGTTGAACCTCGTGAATTAATTCGACATGTTCTTTATGTCGATTTCCATTCCACACAGTTAATTCGAAAGCCTTATCAACTACTTTGCCGAATTTGAGTTAGTGGTTCTCTTGATTCTTGATCAGAGAGATTTTAATTTTTTATATGAACAAACGGAAACATAACAATTTTGTAAAACATATTCTTAAAATTATCAGATAGAAATGCAAAATTTAAAGAAAATTTTATTAGGACAATTATGTCGACAAGCGACAAGTTTTTTTGTCGTACCGGTCCAACCTTTGTCCACATCTAATTATTTAGCAAGTTTTCATTCATTTTCGTAATGATTTAATTTCCCTCTTTGTTCGATTTGAGAGAAGCGTCAGAAGAATATAAAGAAAATAACATTATCTAATGATGAATTGAACTCCGTAATCGATTTCGATAAATTCAAGAGGAATATGACGGACGTTGTGAATCGATTGAAGATGGATTTAGACAAGAAATTACCGCTTCGATTGGATACCAGTTATATTTTCACTTTTTACTAATTACACGTATCAATCATTGAAGATGTTCTCGAAAATTTTAATGTGAAAATTGGTAATAAACTGGAGAAATTAGGAAATTTTTCATCGATCAATAAATTTGATGAGAAAACTATTGTAGTTGATATGAATTCTTTTCCTCAAGTTCATTTTTGGATCGTTTAATTAATTTATGATTTTCTTTGTTGAAGTATATTCCAGAAGTAGTACGATCAATTGAAAATTCATCGTTATCCGTCCATCCTCAACAAGATAAGACAAGTATATTTATTCCTGTTCAACGGTTCGCATTTTTAATCGATTGCTAATTCTCAATAATTGGTCATGATGATAGATTGACACGCGAACACAGATTGCGATTGAGTGGAAATGCGAAAAATCTGGCGGACAAGGCAATTGTCGATTTGCGAACACAACATAATTCATTTCATAAGCAAATACGTCGAAAGGAGAAAGAAGAGTCGAAAGATTTAATTTTTGCTTTGAATAATCTCGTTAAATTTGATTCTTGAATTGATTGATGTATTCATTGCCATTTCATGTTGAATAGATAAAAGATGAAATGACTGAGTATGTGAAGAAGGTGAATGAAGAATTGATGAAAAGTCAAAAGAAAATTCTGTTGGTTGATACAAAATAACTGTTCTTCTACCACTCCTTTAATGAATTGTGGATGAGTTGAGCACGTTTTATTCGATTTTGGAAAGATGTGAAATTTCACCTAATGATTAATATTCCTCTTTCAACAAATATCTTTCATCTCGATGAAATATTTTTTTTTTCAATAAACTCATCATCATGTCCTTCTTAGAAAATATTAGTGACGAATGTCAATTCCATCAACATACATCTGACGAATGGCATCGTCAATATCATTATATTGATCTTGTGGAATTATATATTGCTTTCATCAATTTCATTTTTGGATTGACATTTAATCTACTCTTCTTCTTCCTCTATATTCATCTAATTCAAAAGAAACGGTCAGAAATTATTAATGAATACCACGAACGATATATGAACATTTCGAATAAAATCAAAAGATATCAGAAGAAAGTGTTAAAATGTCAACGTTCGTCAGATATCGAATTGATTAGCACGAAAACTTTGGAAGATGATATTTCTCATCAACGAATCTCTATTCGATGGAGTGATGAAAAAAAAGAAGATTTCACTCAAAATAATTTCATAACATCCATCGATTATGATAGAAAGACAACGAATGTTTTCGATAATTTATTAAGAAATGACTTCCGAATTTTCACCAGTCGCTATTCATTCAATCTATTCATTTATTATATGATGACTATTCGTTATTTGTCATCAATCTTCATTATTATCCATCTTCATTTACCGGAAATGATTTCACTTTGCATGAATTGGAAAGATGATTTGACAGATTATCATATTATAGACAAATATTTTTATACGGACATCTTATGCAATTTGAGAACATTTCATTTATTTTTTAATATTCGTCTAATCATTTTTTGTGAGATGTTTATGAATATCAAACGAATTTATATTTACATCAAAAAGAAACGGAAACATTTCCATCGATCAATCAAATCCCATAAATTCTTTTATGGGAAATCTTCATTTTGTCGATGGTTCATCTATATTTTCTCTCGTCATCCTTTCTATACTCCTTTCATTGTCATTCTCTTCCTCTCATCAATCACCACAATTCATTATCTCCCCTTTGAATTACCACAAAACTTTTGTATTTATTCCAATCAATCCTCTCTAACTCGTCACATACTCACGAATAATTCACATTTTAAATTTCTTATGAAAAATTATTTATCGTCAGTTGAATTCTATCTTTTCTATCTCATTCCCATCATTCTCGCTATCATTTCCATCCTCATTCTCATCGTCGACATCCGCCAAACGAAAAACAATCGGAAATCGTCAAAATTCTTGAAGAAATTTCAAAATATTCATGTAAATATTTCCAAATATTTACTAGTTAGGAACATCATCTTCATCTTCCTCACTTTCCCTTATTATCTCTATATGGAATTTTTAATTTACATTAAACTTTCAATCGTCAAATTAGAAATATTCCATCATTATATTCTCCCATTTCTCAAATTGTCAGCGAGTTCCTATTTCTCTTATATCTTCATTCTCGACATCTTCACCTTCCCCGAAATCAGGAGATTATTCAGGAAATTTACAAGATCATTTTTTCGTGGACGAAGAGTACAAACTTTTGAGTTGAATACATGACAATGTCTCTCTTAAAAATTCGATTAAGAATAATAATTTTATAAAGTTAAAGTTTTCAGTAATATTTCACCTTCATCATCATCATCATCATCATTCGTCATAGTTTTGTCGTGAGATTCTTCTTTCATTTTCTTTTCCGTTTCTTCGATTAACTTCTTCTCATTTTCAATAAACGATTCAAAATCCTTTTCTTTTTCTACATTGAATTTGCTCACTTTAAATCGTTTAACTTTCTGGTCGGGTAAATTCTTCTTCATAAATTCATCGACATTGTCAAGAAGTCGTTTCCGAAGACATTTACAATGCTTTATGGCGATTCTTATACAATGATTCAATTTCTCTTGTGAGATGTTTCCTTCTCCCTGAATTCTCATACAACAAATCTCCAAATGTTCGTTGATAGAAATCATCATACGACTTGACGAGAACACTTCCTCCATTTCATTCGCATCCACAACATATTGTTGGGCGTCATTGAAGAAATTGAAAGTGCAGAAAATGGGTAAATGAAGAATAGATAATGGAATCATATCACAGTCTTTCATTAATGTGATATTGGCATATCCATTATTCACATCTTCCTTCACTTCGATTTCTGGTCGTCGAAATGTTTTCAGTAAGGCCAAACAACACAAGTTTGCCGTATCGATAATATTTCCTGCATAACGATATAATAGCAGATTAATGTCAATCTTCCACACCTGTTCATTGGAACGGATACATAATGATTCAACATCAATCATTGATGATCTCAAAATATTCCTTTCGAGCAATCTCGACATTTCAACGGATAATGATCTATTTGCTTGATGAGAGACATCGACATTACCAAAGGCATTTTGAAGAATTTCGAAGTTAATATTAACTATTCCTTCATTGTTGCGCGATTCATAAGGACTTTGAATACGAGCACTCACTTGTCCAATGACAACAGTATCTCCAATATTGACTTCCACCGTCGTTCCACGAACATACCAATTGTGTATTCTTTCGATATCTCCGTCATTCACATCATTCTCGAAATCTTTAATTGATTCAGTTTCATAAAATTTAAATTTGATATCACGATGTTCAAAAGCGTTCGTTCTTCCAATTCTTTCATTTATTTTTAATGCCGACAAAATAAAATCTTTATTATCATTATTATAAATAAGAGACATGAGTGGACATGTGAATTTATTTTTGAAAAAATAATGAGTATTTTAAATTTGAAATAACGATGCCTAACATTCAAAAAACACGTTTTGGAGCAATACTATAATAAACATTAAATATCTGATATTTAATTTAAAAAGCATTTTTATGCTCTCCGAAGCTTAAAATTTGAACATGGTAATTATGAAAAATTTCTCCACGACATTCCTGGACATGCTGAGATACTTATTTGTTGATTTAACAGTATTGTTTATCCATGTTATACGAGAATAGTTAAAATTATTTAAAGGGAAATTGCAAGATTCATTAGAAGTCCTTCTTTACACATTCATATCATCAAGAAATATCATTCATCTAAATAATAGAAAAGAAATTGAATTGGTTCTGTGGAAAATCCAACAAATTATTTATTCCACCATTATTCCAAATTAAAACAAAGATAACTGAAAGATTGAATTTGTTTAGATGGAGATTAAATTAACATATATTACTCATTTAATGATTAAGAGGAATTAAAAGATTCCATATATATTCTATATCACAAAATGTTCCTCTCATTTCTTAGAGAAGAGAGGTGAATTTGAGAAGAAAATTTTATTTCATTAGATTTTATTGAATTCGAATAATCAAATAATATTTTTTCATGTCATTATTAATTAAAAAAATAATTCATCACGTTTAAAGATACATATTCTTCTACTCATTACCAATGTAGTCGAATGTGTTGAATCTTAAAGGATCGATCGAATCCAACCCATCTCGTATAAAAGGCACTGACTAGAGATGAAATAAAAAAAAGAAAACGGAAAATTTATAAGATAAGAAATGATTTATTGGATAAGTTGTATGTGAAATGGAAAGAGTGTTCGTTTTCTATTTTAATCGAGAGCAGAATTAAGAATTTTTCATATTTTCATTTTTATTTTTCCAAAGCCAAAACGAGAACGTTCTTTTGTGACAAGTCTCTACTACTACGACTACTGTTATATTTTCGGTAGTTCGTTCGATTGGAAGTAATAATTTTATTAGATATCTTTTATTCATTATAATTCTTTATTATTTTCATTCATTTCTTCTATTTTCTTACCGCTAGATTCCATCTTAAACTGCGAATATTAATTGTGTAGTTAATTGATTTTTTCGATCAATTTTAATTAATAATTAAACGTACAAATAACATACGTCTTCCTTTCGTCGTTCGTTTGTCATATAATCTTCCGTTGGACGAACGAACAACAAGCATTTAGTGGAAATTTAACTAAATAATTAAATCGAACTTAATAGAAATAAATTATAAGTTGAAGGTATCAGAGATGGAGGCAGAAGATAAACTCATAGAAGGTCTCTATTTCTCAACTTTTTTTTTTCGAATATTTTTCTTTTAAAGATGGAGAGATAAATGAGGAAGAAGATATTATTGAGGAAAATATGAGGAAAGGATCGAATGGAATTCCATCAAAACAACAACAATGGCAATCAAATGGTCAGTATGCGGTGGTGCATTGCAATGAGAATGTGTTATCTTACGGTGCCAATGTATCGAAGACGACTATTACGACGACTAACAACAATACTTTTCAGAAGAAGAAAGAGGAGAAAAGTAAATTGAATAATAAACATCGACATAAAACGATTAATAACAATAATATTGGTTTCATCTTTATCATAATTGGTAGTAATTAATGTAAATTTATTCGTTCTTCTATCATAGATCCATCATCCAAACCTTATAAGCATTTGCGGAAACGGCCATTACCAAATCCGAAGACACAGGTTAACAGTTTCTTCAATTCATATTAAAAAAAAAGATTTCGATTATTAAAATGATGATTTCGATCTCGTGATACATAGGAGATGGAATAGAATCAATTTGAAAATAGAAAAATTTTGTTAAAGGAGGTACAATAGTATTTTTCATGAATAGTTTAGTTATATGAATTGATTAAAGAATGTAAAATCATTTGGGATATTATAATATAATATTTTTTCGATGGGAGTGAAATTGTTTAAAAGTAGAAAATATTAGAATTCTAATTTATATTGAATGTGTAAAGGAATTGTTTATTAAATTGAAATCGAAAAAGAATATTTCAAAATTTTTCAGAACAATAACAATATTCATAGAACAAAATTCTAATTAAGAAACAGGATGTCACTTTAGGTATTAGATATTCGCACAGAAGTGTTAAATCAGAGAGATTACATAAAAAAAAATCACAGAATAAGGAAAGGAGGATAGGGATGGATGGTTTGATGCCATTGACGAAGCAGAGACGATTGAAATATGAATTCATTAGACGACGTAAACAGGAAGCGATAGATAATGAACAAATGATAACATTTGACGCGTTGTTAGATTCGATCGAATCAAAAGATTCCTTACTAGCACGAGAAGATGATGACGTCAATAGAAATGATTATTCATTCATTAACTTGGAAGAGAATGATGAAGAAGACTTAACTAATAATGAGGAACTTATAATCGTTTTTATTCTTCTTCCATCAAATTTTATTAATTTCTTTTGTTCATTCTCCTTTTATAGAATAAGAAGGCGAATAAACAAATTCATCCACATGATAATAATCAACAAGTTTCCATTCGATTATCATTTTCTTCTATCATATCTTTTTCAGGATGTATATGGTGTCCGTCAAAAGGCAAGTTTGATATCGGCAAAACAATTGAAACAACAAATGAAAAGTCAGTTATATATAGAAATGAAGAAGAAGCGTGAAGAGAATCGAGTGAAGTGTCGATATTTCTTTAGTGGGAAATGTACGAAAGGAGATGCCTGTACCTTCTCTCATGACATCTCATCTAAAGGACCGGATGACGATGGTGATGTGAATATGGAGAATGAACAGAAGAAAAGTTTAACAGTTTGTAAATTCTATTTGACGAACCAATGCAACAAGGGCGATGCTTGTCCATTCTTACATGGAGACTTCCCTTGTAAATTTTATCATTTGTCTCGAATTGGATGTCGTTCTGGATCGGTTTGTCGATTCTCTCACAAAGATATCCCAAAATATTTACAGAATGCTATGGAATTAGTTAGATTTAAGTCTTCCCAATATGTTTTTCTCTAATACAATTTTTATCTTTTTTTTTTCAAGTGTCGTAAAGAGATGGAGAGTGAGGATTTGAAGAATCAAGATAAAATGAATAATATTTTCACAATTCAATTGAAAGAAGAAGAATATGAATCGAGATATAGTAAATCCAATCCAAACCGTCCACTATTTTCACAAGCGAATGGAATTAAAAATACTTATAAAATTTCAATAGCTAAAAAAGAAGATATTATACCAATACTAACAACAACAACAGCAACAACAACATCAACAACAATAAAATTTCCTTTTCCATCAACAGAAAATAATTGTTTCACTAATGTCAATTTCCCAAAAATTACCTCAATACCGAACAATGTTGTTCTCTCAGCAACTAAACAATTACCTCGTGCATGTGACAATGAAGTGGGGAATGTGTTGAAGGCACATCTTCAACCATTAATTGATACAATACCTGAATGTTATGAGAATAGAATGAAAATGATTGATAGTCGAAAAGGAGGATTACTTCCAACTCCAATTGTTGATCGATCAAAATTAACAGACAAGAAACATTTGATGGCAAGTTAGTGTTATCATATTCTTCTCGATTCTTATCGAATTAATCTCCTTTTTATTCAAGATATTCCAGAGACGAAATCAAATTTTACAGGTGATGTCGATTTGCGATTCAAAGATGAAGTTAGTCGATTTACAAATTATTATGTTTCTATAAACGTCTGTCGTTTATTTTGAAGGATAATATAAATAGGAAACGATCTGATATCAATTCGAGAAATTATAATTGTCCAAAATTGAAAGAAGCATCTCCAGTAGTGAAATATCCATCAGATCTTAATAATTCTGATGATCCTCGAGTTAAGATCTATGAACCTTCTTCATTGGAGAATCGTGCAGGATTAGAGAAGCGAACTAACTTGACGAGAAGTGGATTATATCCAAACTGCAAAGAAAATAAAACAAGGAAATTATACGACGACCATCTAAGCTTAGATAAAAGTAAAAATTTGGTTAAGAGTTTCATTTCATGCAGTTCCGTATCTGTTGTGATGGAATCGGACGCGGACATAAAGAAGAATGAAGGATCAATGAGCTCGATGGACAAGGAGAATAATGTTAAGAACGAGCACCATCTAACCAGTTCAGTTGAAGGAGAAGCATTGAAGGGAAACTCTATTGATCATGAGAGTATCGTTCGACCGTCCATGTCACCGTTGACGCCCAAACCGTCACCTAGTGACAAAGCAACGACGACGCCGATGACAGATTCCCGTCCCAATATTGATATAGCAAGATTAGTGAGTGAAGGCAATTTGAAGCAGCTATTCAAATTTCACTTGATAGAAAATGAGAAAAAGACTGAATGAAATGATGGAAATTCAATTCTATTGTTTCGTCGATCCTTCTCTCTCTCCTTTTCATGTGAATATGTTGCTCGAATTCTTTGAATTGCATTAAGAACTCTATTAAGTCGTATATTAATCGGTGAGTATTTTAACGATGTGAGAATTGATCTCATTCGCTTATCTCTCTAATGCGATAGAGTTTAAATTATCAATCATAAGAATTTAATGAAGAAGAATCTAGATACGATGTTGAGTGAATGGTATTCCAAAACTTCTCATTGTTTCATATAATTCCTTCCCCTCCCTTTCCTTTTCCTCTTTCTTCTCTTTCTCTCTAACAGTTTATCTTTCTAAATTATTTAATATCATCCTCTCTCAACGTCAAACAATAACTTAAATCATCATGATGATCGTCGTCATCAAAAACGAAACTCATAATTATTAAACATTCACATAAGATAATAATATTTGCTCGTTCTCTCTTATTCTTACCAATAACTTGTTACCAAAGAAAACAGAACGAATTGACGAAAACTATCAAATATAAACCAATTGTCAACAACCGGTGTCAACACAATTTCAATATGGTTCTTATCAATCAATTTAAGACTCATCTTTTCCCAAATACTTTCATTTCATTCGTTGTATCCTCTTCCACTCTGTTCTCCATTAAAGACAACTTTTGATCGAACACATCAAGATTCATCGAATTCTGATGAAATTCTTCTCTTGATGAATAATTTACAATCGAAACTGAAATCTTTTAAAGAGATTTTTACCCAAACTTAAATCAAACTTTTTAACAGAAATTTTATTGTTTGTCAAACTTAATTTAACATTCATACAACACACGGGGAAGTTAATTAAATTACCTTATATGCGATTTATTTAAAGTAAAAATCAAATCTTAAATATGATATGAATCATTCCAAATTGGCCTTGTCATTCACTTCTCCTTGTCCATACACGAACCGTCCTCGTTTCGGAAAGGAGCGTTATTGTTCAATTGTTCCGGTCGAATATGTGCTTCTACATTTGTAAATAAATTAACTCGCCCAGTCTAGTTAATGCGAAATTGAAAGAAATAACTGTATTTCCCATTGTCTAAAGTTTCCAATTGTATGACGGATTTATTCATAATCTCTGCCACATTATTCCATTTCTTTATTAACAATTCTACATCGTCTCCCTTTTGCTGGTTTTTTATTTCCTCTTGAATTTTCTTTTGTAAAACTGATTTGTAGAAGAAAAACAATTTCAGAAAAGAAAATTTAGGTTTCAGATTAACTTTTTTGAGATTTAACATCATTCTTGAACACATTGTATTTTACGCGCATCAACTTCCGATAACATTCTAAGATCTTTAGACATTAGGAATCGAGCTTAATTTCCTAGATAAATTTAAAATTTAACCTCTTTTTTGCTCATTTCGGTTACTGAATTATCGGCCGGTAATTTACATTCGAATTAAATCCATTATTTGAGCTAAATTTCATCCATCTAATACCGATATATTACACGAAAATTTTATGATTAAATTATATCTATTATGATAATCATATTCAATAATTATGGTCTCCTGAAAAATCTTCATAGTTTGAATATTATCAATGGTTATATTAGTTCCAAAGATCTTTGTAGATATTTCTGTAGGATGTAACGATTAGTCTTTAGTAAACTATTCCGTATAAATAATAAACTATTATTATGAATAAAAAATTTGAAAGAATACAATTTGGAATTAAAGTTAAAGTTTTTATTATTATGATCAAAAAAATGGAAATCAGAATAGAGAAATATTTGTTAAAGAATCATTTGTATAATATAGGAGTTTATTATTGAAAGTTCTCAATTTAAAAGTAATTTATGTGGTTGGATGTTGGTACTGGATTAATAATAACCCATTCCTCCATAATAACCACCTCCATGTCCGTATGGAGATCGGCATCCATTCATATATGGATTGGGTTGCATAGGCCTTGGAGGTGGATAAGCAGGTGGATATGGTTGAGGCTTTGAACTCGATGATCCCATTGGTATTTTAGTTGTTGATTGGGTTGTTTTATAAATTATTTGATATGGAAATTGTAGTTCGATGTATTAATATATCATTGGATCCGATCATTTACGTAATCTATAATATATATATATATATATATATAGTTTGTATGACATCTCTGACATAATCAAAATGGAATGTCATAATATGCTTACCAATTATATAAATCGCAAATATTTTGATCTATAAATAATAATTCATCAAATTTTATTTGTACGTTAGATACATTCGATAATAACGCAACCAATTAAGTAGCTATAAAATCTAAAGAATTAAGTTTAGATGACATAAGTTATTAAAAAAATGATTTGTGGACGCCCACACTAAGACTTTAGGAGAAGTTTACAATATAATAAATGATCTGTATGAAATCAAAAATTTATTTCTAATTAAATTTATAATGTTTTTTTCTTTTCAATGAAATGTCCGATAACTTTACTATTTCTGGGTATTCATCAGTTTACTGACATAGGAAGTCAATAAATCATCAATTCGATAACCCTAGAAAATGTAATAACATTAATGACACGTCAATTAAAAATATTTACCAATCGTGTTTCAAGAGTTAATTTCCTTTCTTCTCTTGATTCTTTTACTGACAGAACAAATTTGCTACTGGACGATTTCCAACTGAGAATTTTGGTAAACGGATATTCCGCTAATAAACTCTGAAAAAGACGAATATTTAGAATAATTTATAAATGAAGAATAACATTATCTTTCGCATCCATTATCATCAGACCAGAACTATTAATTCCAAGAAGGATAATAGAAGGTAATCCATATGATTGTCCTCTTATCTTAACAATGATACAATATTTCCATAATTAAATAAATTAATAAAAAATAACTTTTGCATCAAAAAATGCACAACCGAACGTTGACATTGTCGATAGAACTCGAACGAATTCTGATTTTGCTTCTGACTTTGACATGTTTTGAAGAGATTCATATTTCTGTTCGATTAACTTTATCCATTGCCCAATTTTCTTTTGACGTTGGTAATTTTTTGGAATGAAATCATCTTTCTTATCTTCGATTGTATCACCAAAAAATTCTTCTTCTTTCGAATTGATTCTATATAATAATACTCCAAGTTTAATGACATCTTCTTCCGTCGCATTATGATGTCCTTTCAAATATTTTGGTCGTTCCTTTTGTTCATTTTATATTTAATAACTATTAGATTATTATGAGGAGAACCTGATAAAAGTAAAAGTTTCTATCGGCAACCGTATCTTCATCCGGTGACACATTAATCCAAAGTTTCTTCATGAAAAATATCATATAAGCGATCTTTTCGTTCGAATTACCTTTCATGAAATCGGTTAGATGTCGAACGAAATCAAAAAAATAGTCATTTCTTGGGATGCTTATGACTTTATCTTTCACCTTGATGAATAACGAGAATCCTTCAGTTGATGCTAGATTCAATTTGTCAACTAATTGTGATGAAATATCTTTCGCTCGAGTCGTACTCGTTACATCAAACTCTTCATCTTTGTCATTAGGGAAGAAGACTTTGTGATACATTATGTAACTTCCATCCTGAATTGCTTCGACTTCTGTAAGATGAGGTGGGAACTTTCTGTTACCTAATCTAAAAACAGTTTTTCATGATTCTTCTAATGACAATTTAAAGGGAGACCGTTTTACATTTAACAACCGTTGGAAACATTCATTTGCAATTTTCTCTTTTGGTCTCGATTTAAGGAATGTCGCCAACTCCTTCTCTACTAAAGTTGATGGTAACATCATTCCTGTTGCCAAATATAACAACTCCCAAGCTCGTTCTTCACTTGTAATACTTTTGTTATTAGTCAATTGCTTCATCATTTGACAATACATCTCATCTCTTATCAATTCATTTTCTAATGGTACACTAAATATTTCGTCAGTCAATTCAACCGATTTCCTTTCAGCCTTCGTCGATATATCACCACAATATTGAAGAATTGATTCAAATATATCAATTCCTTTATCATTTAACGATTGTTTCGCGTTTATTTTCTTCAACAACGAATTCCTTAATGGATCTCTTTGATGCATCGACAATTTCTCAACATGTCTCCTACCAAATGATGTCGTTTTCACTGGTGGTCTATGGTCCAAAACCAATAAATTTATTGAATCAATTCCACATTTACAATAAAACTATTAACCTGAAATATTCATAACTGAAATTTTCTAATGTATATGGCTCTCGTAAATCCTCTTCATTAATTTCATAATCATTATTTCGTTTCCCATTTTTAGTGTCCGTTTGAGACATGGATTGTATTGCAAATTGTTTTAAGATTTCAGGTGCCGGTTTCATCATTGTTGGAACGCGATAGAAAGCGGAACTATGAAAATTGCCTAAATGGAAAAAGTGAGGAATATCATCAAATATATTTCAAACCGGTTTCTTTAGTTCTCTCGTGTTCTCCTTTGGTCCATGAATTTTTTTTCAATTTCAATTCACCATCGTTATCTATTTGCATTATAATAAGATCTCCCCTACGGAAATTTAAAAGATCTTTAGGAGGATTAGGAATATCTTCAACTAAAACGACATTTATATTTGGAGAATTGCGAAGGAAATTGAAAACCATCTGAAGAATCAGAATCTTTAATTGCTATGAGATATCTGGATCTTTCACGCAATCCTTCGAGAAACATCACAATTAATTCTCGTAATTCATTTGCATAATAAATTTCGAAGACATATTGATCACCAGAAACGGTAAAGATGCTCAAGTTTTGTGTAAAGATTCGATTAATTCTAATAATAATAAAAATTTCCTTCATTCACAATACATGAAATATGAAATTGTAATTGAACCTTGTCGATCTATATAAAAGAAATATCAAATTTTTTAAATTATGAAAAGGCATCAAACTCGGAAGATGAGATTCCAGTTATTTCTGCGTAAGGAATCTCTTTAAGCACCTGTTCTCGATCGTCAATGAAATAAATTCCCGTCCAATTTATTGCAAGTTTCACTTGTTTTTTTAATAGTTTAGGGCCGGAAATTCTGTTGAAGAATTAAAGGGTTGAATTGATCGAAGAGATATTTAAATTTAACTGATGTGCATCCTCAAATCTGGAGAATAATAATGGCCATTTAAATTTGGCAAAGTTAACAATATCTTCTTTTGTTCGATCAATGCCAACATCGTTTAAAACAAAATCTCCTTTTTTGAATTCATCCGTGATTAATGTTTTCCACTTACTCAAGTCTCTCACGGAAGTTTTACTGGCTTTATTTGGTATTAATTCTGGTAAGATTTCTAATAATCTCTTCGAATCAAACTCTAAATTATGAAATGAAAATGTAAATTAAAATTTTATTCTATTTTAATAATCAGAATTTTAGTAACCACTTCCAATGTCAATGTAAAGTTGTTGTGCGGCCATCTTAGCGAATTCTTGGTCACTATCAAACGAGTATTCTCCATATTTAACACCACGAACGATCTTTTTTAAAATAATTTTTTAATTTTTAATTCAAATGAAAACTTGTTCATAAATTAAATTCGTTGAAATTGGATCGTCCGATGCACTATGCCATGGTTTGAATATCTCTTTTCTAAATAAAATATTCCACGCCGCTGTAGCTTCACCTGAACCCTTTTCTTTGGTGGCTTGTTCCGCTTTCGAGATTATATCCATGACATGATTGCAACCATTACCAATGGAATATTTGCTTCCATCCATGCTGATGTAAAGTGCAAAACCAAAGCGATCAACTAATCCTATTTTATCACACAGAGCAGTACATATTTCTTTAGCGGAACTTGCAGAATCAGCGTACAAAGTTTTTGAATGACCATTTACAAATTGAATTGGAAGAATAATTGGTTCTTTGGTACAAACGGCATGTAATTCAATATATGACGATGGTTGATCTCTTGTACCATTTTTGAATGTTCGTTTGAGAAGATCTTCACAGAATGACCGATATCCAACAGGACCGTCCATTATGAATTTTCTCAAATAAAGAATAAATCGATCAGTTGGAATGAAACAACATATACACATGGTCAATAACACCCAACCCCGAGCGAATGATCGTTTATCAGGATTTTTAGTTAATTGTTTACAAATTTGACAATAGATCTCATCTCTCAATTCCGGTCTCAAAATACCCATCGAAGTGATAAAATGAACTTTCTCCAAATTCGTCATTACACGTTCTTGAATGAATGGATTTCCTTGACGAACTTTCTTATTATCACCTTGAGCGGTTGCATTTATTTGTTTGGTGGCACGTCTATTCGGTTTCTCTGTTGATATTTTCCCCATATATTTTTGTGCTTCGATCAAATGTTTTTCATTCAACTTCCTTCCTATTGTACTATAAATTCGAGTAATAATTGGTGCCGGATCATCATTAAGTTTCTGAGTGTCTTCTGCCACATCAGAAATGTCACCCATGAACCTTAAAATGTTAATCCAAGTGGCCAAAGCGCCAATTTTGTCACACATCGCTTGCAAATTGAGAAGTGAGTTATTTATCATTCTTCTTTCGTATGACGATGTTACGTCTTTTCCAAAATGGGTTTTGGCAAACTTCTTAAATAAATGATCAGAAACATCGGCAGTGAATTGTTTAATTTCTTCAATTTCTTCAATTTCTTCTTCTTCCTCCTCATCGTTGTCTTCGTCGTCATTTTGAGTGTTTTGCAAAAATCCAAAAATTTCACTTAATTCTTTATTGACCGTTTTATCTCCATCTTGTTTCCTGCTTAACAATTCTAACAACAATTGAACTTTCTCTGTTTTTTTCTTATTTTCCATTTGCCATTCTTCCAGATCTTTATCGATAACTTTGACACCTTTATAAAAAGACTTTTCGGCTTTGCTTAATGCTTCGCTTTCCTCCATCGACGATCTGTTCAACTCAAAATCGTTTTCTTTCTTATACTCTAATTCCTCTAATTTTTTTAAATGTTTCAATTCTTTTCCATAATATTTTCGCACTAAATGTCCTTTGATTGCCGCTTGTAACTCTAATAAACTTCGATAAGATAATCTGGCATTACTACGAGCTAAATATCCACGACATTGACTTTGAATTTTAATCAGATTCATTAACAAAGTAAAGTATCTTCGAGCTGTATTTCTAGAATGGAAAATAGATTGGACTTTCATAAAACCATTTTGCACATTATCAAATTGTCTTTTAATCTTATACATTCTCCAGTGATTTTGAATTATTTCCATACCGCCATTTAACTTGAGAAATATCTTTCTCATCGCCCACGCTTTAATGAAAAGTTGAAGAATTTCAATTTTTTGTGCAATAGCTTCTTCTCTCGCTTTCTCCATTAAACTATCTTGGGAATCCTAATGGGAATTATTAAAAACATTTCGATTGAAAAATAAAAAAACTTTTAGAAAGACTTTCGTCTTTCCCAATTGATAATCTCCATTTTTTAGGACTTTCACACATATCTTTTTGGATGCAGATTTACAATCACGTTCTTTGAAACTCGGATTAATTCCATCGCAACACATACTACGATCGAATCAATTATTATAATCAGTTTTTGAGTTACTCAAAAATTAACCGATATCGATCAACAAATTCTGCAAACGTATGACGGATAGGATAACCAGCTCGACGTACACGAATAGTTTCCATCATACCCGAATATCTCAATTGTCGTACGGCTAATTCTCTGTCGAAAATCTTTGAAGTTATTTTAAAAATTCTGTTTTTCCATTAAAATTCGAAATATTAACAATCGGTTTCTTCACTTCATTCGGTTTTACGCATCGAACAAAAAATGGTTGACATTTTGATAAATTCGTCATAAGAACATCTAAAGATTTTTTGAATTGGGCACCAAGTGTTGGCGTTCTTCTTTTCGTTTCTGTTCCCTAAATAATTCCATAAAATTAATTGATTAAATCACCCATAGGAAATGTAAATGAAACCGTTGGATCGTTAATCAACTATAGGAGGAGAGTGAGGAGAAATTATAATTATTTAATTCATTATTATAAATCTTGTCTAACTGTGTCTAAATCATTGCTAAACAATTTTCTCAAAAATGATGATTTGGTCGATTGTAACAACCATAGGAGATCTTGAGAGAATGTATCTCGATTCTTATCAAGAAATCCTATTTAAATTAATTAAATTCAATTAAAATAGAAAAATCTAAAGTAAATGAATTAACCATCAGAATGATAGAAGACATCTCCTGCGAAATGTCTTATACCGAACGATTTGTCTCCCGAAGATTTGGGTAACAAATAATCTGGATTTCTTTGGTGATTTGAATGTAATTTCTCTAACATGGTGAGATCGGTTCCTTTAGGAAATTTGGTTTCTTCATCAACTAGAGCAATGATATTTAATGGTTTTTCCGCGATCAAATCTAAAATATGTTGATTATCTGTAAATTTGATGTTTTTCCAAGAAATTCCTTCATTGTCGTACATCGTTTGTTCTAATTTGAAAATATGTCGAACAAAAAATTGTTGAAGATTCTCATTGGCATAATTGATGCACATCTGTTCGAATGAATTCTTTCCAAAATTCTCAAATCCAAAAATATCGAGAACACCGATACCTCGCGTATCATCAGGATTTGTTGGTCGATAAATCGCTTCATTAATCTTGTCAATAATCCAAATAAACATCTTTCCATATATTCCTTTGACAAATGCATCTCGTACATCCATTGCTTGATCGACACGTAGTGGAGAAGTGACTGAATCAGTTCCAGTGAAAATTGTTTTGTGTGTCAACGATTGAGATAAATCGTCAACCTTTACATCGAAGATAGTCGCCACTGAATTTAATGATAATTTGTCAGTTATGGTCGCGCCTTCCAAATTATCATCCATTTTCTTCGAATAAATAATATTTCCCAAATGAAGTAAACCAGCGAGAATTTTCATCAACTCGAAAATTTCAGTTTTAGAAAACATCAACGTTTTGCACGCATCCAAAATCTCCTCATAATCAATCTTATCATTTCGTCCATGACAATCGAAACTGCCACCAGATAAATATTTGTAACTCTTAGGATTAGTCAATCCCAATTTCTTCTTCTCCGAATCACTCATGCCAGCCAACATACAATAGAAAATGTGATAATTTCTTTCGTCTTTCGTTTGTTGAACGATTCTCGATTTTTCTAAAAGATATTGATCTATTTTAGCACCTTCGATTGCACCACTGAAATTGAAATGGATATCGATATATTTCCCGAATCTTGATGAATTGTCATTTCGAATTGTTTTCGCATTACCGAAAGCTTCCATAATAGGATTGGCATCAAGAATTTGTTTCTCAATTGACGAATGTCTTCCACTCACTGTTGCTAAGAACTTCAAAATAAATTTGGTACTTTCTGTTTTACCTGCACCTGATTCCCCACTAATAATTATACATTGATTAACTTGGTTTCTCATCATTGCTTGATATGCATTATCTCCAATAGCAAATACATGTGGTGGCATATCAGAAAATGCACGATTCTGATAAGACCTCATCAAATCAGTCGAGTAAATCGGTAAGTCTTTATAAGGATTCACTGCAACTAAAATACTTCCAGTATATGTCTATAAATTGAAATTGTTATGAAATATAGAAATTAATTACGAAAAGATAAGAAGATCTTTCAATTGAAGACTACTAACATAAATCTTATTATTTTCATATCTCATATGTAAATTATGGAGAATTCCTTCTTCATGTAGATCTCCTAAATTTATCATATCATCCAGTCCATCAACCGATGTGACATGCATCGGTCTCAGTTTGGTGTTTCCAGGTAGAGTAAGTTCTTTCCCGTTATCATCTTTCAGACGTATCTGTCCTCCTTTCACGCTAAGTATTTTTGCACCGATTGGAACGTCAAATTCTCCCTTCGTCTTCGGTTCCAACCATACATATTCGCCCTGAAAATTAATTCTTCAAAAATTTCTGAAATAAATCCAAAATCGAACCGCAGCAGCTGGCATTTTTACTGAAAGATTATTATTATCGAATTTATTCGAATAATTTATTAGTCACCAATTTGTTATTATTGAAATCTTTAAAATTTTTATTTTATCCAATTTATTAAGTAGTCGAAGAGTTTTAACTTTTATAATTTCATTATCTACGTCATAAAGGACAAATTTATTTCATTTAAAATTATATAGACAGTCAGAGGTGTTGATCGATCATAAAACTTGATGAAACTTTAAGTTTACATCACAACAATACACTGTTTGCCGATTTGTGAACAGCCACTTTTCGTATGTTCTTTACCTGTGATATTTCTTTCATTCAAATGTAAATCGACCAGCTCAAAGAAGATTAGTCATAAATTTATTTTAGAAAACCATTTAAGGATGTATATCAGAATAATGGTGTAAAAATCATTCTCATAAATTGAAATTAAATATAAGAAGTTAGAGGTGAAATTCTATGAAATATAATAAAATTATCAGTAGAAATTCTCATTAGAAATAAATTGAAAAATACAATTTTCAAAAATATGAATTTCAAAATTTCAATAATTTGAAAAATGCTAAATCATTGCCTGTATTCGGTTGAAATGTCATTTCTTGATTCTGAAGTGAGTTGAGATAAGGATTGTTACGCAACTTCAATGATGTTGAACTTTTTACAACAATAAACTTCGTTTTACTCAATTGGTAATTGGAGTTCTCATAAAATTTCATTTGATCTAACGTTGTCAAATAGATGCAAATGTATTTACATTTCATCATTTTCAAGTAACTTTTTAAAAATGTTTCCAATCGATTTAACATTTGTTTTCCATATCCTTTACCTCTTTCACTTCGTTTGATGATGAATGATTCCAAAAGAAACATTTCTATGCCATTATCGATCGATTCATGATATCCATTACGATCTTCTTCTAGATAATTCCAGCGATATCCTATTGGTTTGCTACCGGTCTTCGAAATCGAATTGGCTTTTCTCCGATCGAGCATAATACCATTAAGTTTAAGAAAATCCTCTTTATTCCGATAGTTTAATCGAGTAACGATACAAGTCCCTATCACTTCTTCATCATCATTTAGTAATGCGAATGATATGGAAAAATTGTGAGGCAGCGTTTTAGGTTGTTCATCTGATGAATCATATTTTGAACGATGAATTGAGAGGAATCGACCAAGAAAAATGAAATGATTATTTCTCGGCCATTCATCATTTAAAACTAGAACCATAGGAATTGTAAATTTTTGAATAATTTGTAGACAAGCATTAGATTGTACTTGACTGTTCTTCTCAATCTCTTCCTCCATTTGCTTAATCAAATTCTCGGAAGAGAAAGGTTCATCATTGTAGATATCATTATAATTTTGGAACTTTAACAAAAATTTTTCTACAGTTACGTTGTATTCCATTGGTAATAGTTTGACCATTTTGTCCCATTTAGAATTGTTCTGTTAACTTGAAACAATTTATGAGAACCAATTACGACAAGCAAAATACAAATACAAAGAAGATTGACGCTTATTAATAAACGCAAATTAACTTACGTAATAAAGAGTAAAGAAAATTCTTATAGTCTGCATTTCTACACAATCTTCATGAGACTATATCATCTTTCTATTCTATTTATTATATTATTCTAATCCACGCGCATATACAAAAGGAGAGCTTACGATAAAACAACAATATTAATTATAAAAAACGAAGTGCAAATAGAATAACTTTCGTAAGTAAACTCTTCCAGTTGCACAGGGATACGAAACTGTTGACGAATAAACGAAGGTAGAATCGAAACATTTCTCATGGAGAAGTTCTTATTCGTTATTATTAAGGCTGTGAGCATGATCAATGAATGCAAAATGATAAATAAAACTTCTGTAGTATAGACGAATTTGGTAATGTAGAGAGATTTCTTACAACATGTCACTAACAATTGTAAGTTTAATTTCTTCTATTTTATTTCTCAAAATCACTTATTTAATAAACTAAAAATAGAATATGAATAAAATAATATAAATAAATTGATATAGTTATTCCTGTATATCTTCCTCATGTCTGTCACCGATTCCATAGCGTTGCTTGTAAAGAATATTGATCTACGTTGGCACACCGGCTTTCCACTTATCGTTAGATCTTTAGAGTGTACACGTGCAAATTCGACGTCAATACCTGGATTCCAAGAATTCCAGAATTCGAATAGTGAGTACGATGTAGTCAAATATTGGCAAAATTATGTCACATCGACATCGATAGATAACATTTTTGGTGATCGAGTTCTACTCCTTTTAACAACGTTACGGACACTTCTACTTTATTCTACTACTATTTACGTTGTTTAACTTCAATCAAATATTTTTCTTTTTAATTTCCTACTTTAATGAATAAAAATTTCATTTATAACTAATCCAATTTATAAAATTCAGTTTTATAAAAAAATCTTTTTCAAAAAAGGAGTAGAACTGTCGAAAAAAAAATTAATTAGGAGTAGAAATGTCCGTAACGTTGTTAAAAGGAGTAGAAGTGTCCTATATTGCCAAAAAAGATGTCCTATATTACAGAAAAAAGGAGTAGAAGTGTCCGAAATTCTTCGAAAAGGAGTAGAACTGTCCTTTTTGATAAAACACAAGGAGTAGAACTGTCCGAATTAAAACCGTAGAACTGTCCTTTTTTGAAGGAAAAACCAAAAGGAGTAGACTGCCAGGTAACCGTCACAGTACCTTAAAAATCCATTCGTTAGTCAATTTTGTTTTAAACTTATGGTTGCCATACAGACAATTCGGAGAACGGCAATTCGTAGACCGACAATTCGGAGACTAGAAAATTCGGAGACCGACAATTCGGAGGCTATTTTTAGGAAATATTAGTTTTGGGAGACGAAGATTTTGAATTATTAGTTGTAACGAGTTTCCTGTAACGATTTTGTAGTCTCCGAATTTTCGGTCTCCGAATTGTCTAATCTTCGAATTGTACGTCGTTCCTTATAGTTGTACTCCTTATGATTTTTCTTTAGAAACGAACGATTTTTCGCTTTCCATTCGGACAATTATAAGGAAACGGAAATAGAGATTGGGGGACAGTTCTACTTCTTTATGAATTCTGCTCCCTGGTAAAAGAAAAACGGACAGATCTACTCCATTTTCGAAAAATTCGGACAGTTCTATTTCTTTTTTTTTCGGATTTATGGATAATTCTTCCCCCTTTTTCGAAAAATTAGGAATGTTCTATTCATTTTTTTGAAATTTTTTGATAGTTTTGCTTCTTCATTCGAAAAATTCCGACAGTTTTACTCCTTTCCTTTCTTTCGAATTTTGAAATATAACACCTAACATCAACTGTAAATTTTTTTTATAAATAGACTTTTTCTCCGACAAATTAATGTTTTTTCTAATTTAGGAGAGTAAAACTTGGAACAAGTATCTTTCCGTCGTGATAACAATTAAATTGATGAAAATTATTTATTTTGGTTAACCACATGTTTAAAATATCGTATGTCAAAAAAAAAGTTGTTGATCGTTGTCGAATCGCACGTATTTGGGTACAAACTTAGGGTCTTATGAATAATCGATTTTTTTAAATTTGTTTAACTAAAAAACTCTAAATTATGAATAAATTTATGGAAAAAACTATGTTGTAGAGCATTTCGCGCTCTTTCTAAATCTATTAAATTTAACATGGTAACTTTAATATTTCTGATAGAAAATGAAGTTTTAAAAAAAAAGTTGAAAATGCCAAACGCACTAACTGCAAAAATCTTATAATCATTCAAATTTATTGAAAATTCTGGAAGATATATCACTAACCAACTATAGCCTTAACTGTAAAAGTGAATTCTATTAATTGCCGATATTTATTGATTGAACAATAGGTCAATTACTTAATTGTTAGTTCCTGTCTTACATTTTATTAAATCAAGAGGATATCTTTAAATTATGAACATTTAATTTCAGGTATCAACTTTTTTGAAAAAAAACAAATAAAATTCTCCGTTATATAGTTAATCTCTTTCATTTGCTTAAAATAGTGAAAAAGAAGGGGAAAAGTCCTATGTTTCATTTTTTATAAGAGGGGATTAAATTCTTGGGAAGAAAATTCCTAGATTCAGAAATCGATTGAAAATTTGATCATATAATCTTCCAAGTTTCAATAATCATCAAATTCTAGTCCGAATTAATAAGAACGAATTTGGTACAAACTATAAAAGAATATTCACCTTTCTTTTTAAACTGACGTTTAGATTTATACAATCTACCTCTATTTAGCTTTATTATTTGACTTAATTTGAATTTGTTAGTGACAAGATTGGACTATTGGTGTGGTGGAACAAATACGTAGAAAACGGTAGTTATTTCTGAAGAAAGGAAGCGACGAAGGGATGTATAAACATCGAAGAGTAATATTCAAATGTCAATAGAGTCATTTCTTTCAAGTTTCGTGTTGATGAATGATTTTGTTGAAAATTGTCCATTGCAGCCAATCAGAAAATACGACGAAACATTATTTTTCGGAAACAATAACTTTTCATGAAAGAAGCTAAAGAAAACATTTAACCACTCTATCCGTCCACCAGAGGAGAATTGAGAAAATATTTGAATTAATCAAAGAAAAACAGATCTAATTACATTCAATAAATGGTTTGGTTAGTGACAGCAGATTGAGAACCAACACTTTTACTTCTTTTCCATATTTCGATATATTTCGATCAACTTCGCTACAATGCGCTTTATGGACACATTAACATATTTGAAAGATGTTTGGGTTATTATTTAACATAAGTAGTATGTTAGTTAGATGTCCCGTACATATCTAGTTGTTGTTGATAAATGATAACTATCCATTGCTAATTCTCGTTTGTCAAACAAAATTTATAGAAAGAACGTTAAGTAATTGATACAATTAAATCGTTTTATTAATATAAATAAATTTATTACATTTTTGTTCATTTACCAACATGATGGTGAAGTTGAGAAATCATAAAAACGTTCAATCATTTGACAATTACTTTCAACTACCGATTGGTGGAAAATTTCTTCTTTTCTCACGTTTAATTATGTTCCCTACTAGAATTGAGATTCGTATTTCATGAAACGAATCCTTTTAATTTACTTTCAAACGATACGAATCATCTCTGGAAAATATCAAAAAGATACTTCTTCATTTAAATTGACTCGATACCTAACCATGAAATGTAATAGATTCTCTTCAACTAAATTACGAATTAATATTCGATAAAATCTTTCGATATTCATTTCGTTAAATGTAAATAAATAAAAAATTCTTCATCGGAGAATAACATCGATAGAATGAAATAAATGCTATTTTGAATTATTAATGATAATAAAATTTATAAGACGAATAAATGATGAGAATATAAACTACTTTCTTATCATAACTATGGCAAGAATGGAGAATGATCGATTTGACGAAATTTTTATTCATATAAATTTTACTTCTTTTATTCATTAATTTTCATCGATAAATTGTCATTCAATGGTATGATTAGAAAAACAATTATGGATAAAATGATAAGGATTAATGAGAAAATAATTTTGTCTTTCCTTCTTATTGACAAAGTTGTTGGTAATTTAGACATGATATGATATTATAACTTTATAATCATTTTCTCTAAATGTTTTTTTCGTTCGATCGATCGATAAATTGATAAAATGACTTAGGAAGCGAAAACCGTTAAATGGTTAAAAAGAATTTTGTTGTAAATAGAAAGATAATCAACGATCTTTTATGGTTTCACGAAATAAACTTTTTGCAATTTCCTTAAAACATTTTCCTTCTTGCTTCTTCTCCAAGTGGAGTAGAATGTAAATTTCAAAAAGAAGAAAAGTAATTAATATAGCATTGTCGTTCCTACTTCATGAATATCGCCATCATTATCGTTAACGAATGATATCAATGTCGGCAATGTTTTCATCGGTGTTTAATTGCTATTAGTCAACATAATTAGAACATCATCATTATCATTTAATAACATTTCTTATTGAACTTGCTAAGATTCTTCTACATTTTTCAAAAAGTGAGATGTGAGGTGACAACTTAATTTAAAGTAAACCAATCATCTACTCTGTGACGTGAGTATAATTATCGTAAAATATTTCGAAGAAATTCTAATTAATTTATCGTAAATCGATTTTACATTTCTTATGAAGTTTGCTCAATTCACTTTGGAAGATCTCGATGAATCATTCGGTCTTTCATTTCAACATCCTCCTCCTTATTTCACGAGGATTATTTGTATTATTTACTCAAATTCTTTTAGTCTTCAGATCCTTTTCTTCTTTGTTAATGCCCAGACCTAGCAAAAGTAGTTATGGTGCAGAAAAACCAGCCTATTCTTATATTGCACTTACCGCCATGGCCATACAGGAGAGCAAAAGTAAAATGTTGTCACTGAATGAAATTTACTCGTATATAATGGAACGGTTCCCTTATTACCGGAATAACAAACAAAAATGGCAAAATTCGTTGCGTCACAACCTTTCGTTCAATGATTGCTTTCGTAAAGTCCAACGAAAACCAAATCAACCAGGAAAGGGAAGTTTATGGACTTTACATCCAAAGTTAGATAATTCGTCTTTTGAAAAAGAAATGTAGTGCTAAATGTTTTTGTTTGTTCTCATAAGAAAACTTTCTTTTGATTCACGATTTTTCGAAAAAAGAAAAAATAAATATTGAAAAAAAAAATAGAATATTTTTTTATATATAAATTGATAATATTCTTTCTTTCCAAATCAATAGATGTGGAGAAATGTTTGACAATGGAAGTTTTTTAAGAAGAAAGAAACGATTCAAACTTGATGACAAAAGGAATGGGCATGGAAATGAAATGAAAAGATTTAAGATGAATAATGTTCAAGAAAAAAATGAGTTGGAGGATGAAATTTTATTGGCATCGGAAGAAAAACACTTCCAACAATATGAACAACCAATTGACATTCTATTAAGACAATATTATGAAAATGTTCATCAATTAACATATTCGGAGAAGAATCGACATATTTCCAACAACACATCAACACAAGATCCAACTACGTCAATCAATTATTTTACCTTATTACAAACATTAAATCGAAGTAATCACGATTCATCGAATTCTCATTTGGTCGTTCGAAAGAATTTCACTGATTTTTCAGTTAAACGAATTTTAAGTTGTTGAAATTGATATTTGCCTCATTTATATTCAACTCTTTCTTCATTCAAAGCAGATTTCTTAAAGAATATTTATTGACTTTCTTATTTATCAAAAATAAAACGAAATTCAGAGGAACGGATTGTGGCATCAGATAAACTTTGAGAAATGTAAATAAAATGAATAAGATTTTTGTTGCCGTCACAAATTAGTCGTGAAGAATTTGAAGAAAAGTATGGAAGGAGAAGAATGTATAAAATGTGTGGAAACAACTGTATCGAAAAGAATAAGACATTAGATATAGAAAATTATTAGAGATATACTCAAAGTGAAGGAGAGAATAATGTACATAAAAATAGAATTAAACTTATCAAAAATGTTTTGTGAAGTATCTATGCAAAAGTTGAAGGAATCATTTTAATAATTTACGAATGGTCTCTATGTTTCCGAATGAATGGATGAGCCCATCGGACGCATTTCTCTCATTAATCCATCATACCATTTTAATGGGCCCTGTATCGTTAATTGGAACCAGAATGGACATTGAAGAATTCTTGGACGTCTGTCAGAAATAAATGAGAAAATAATAATTTTATGAAAGAATTTATTAAGGTTTTTAACGGATAATCTCTTCCCCATCCTTTGACGGGAGAAACGCGAATAGAAAGTAATTTGAGAAGAACATAAAGATCATTCAAATTATGACAAGTAAGTACTAGTCGTCGGAATGTTTCCATGTCGAACAATTTATGTTGAGCGCCTATAATGACAAGTTAATAACATTAATTCTTCTTTCTCGTATCAACTGTTAAATGAAGGAAAACCTTTCTCTACTTTACAGACGGTGGAAGGTTGTAAGTCATAGAATATGTTCATTGTTACACTTTGAATGAAAACCGGATAATCACTTAACACTTCCACCATTATGTCTTGATGAACTTTAGACAATCGGATACCAGCTCCTAATTTTTCATTTAGACAACAAAGATTATTCGAATGAGAATTTAATGAGAAAATGAGAAACCGAATTTCTTTTGGACAGATAAACTGTTCGTATTGATTTGGAGATTATTCATTTTACCTGATGATCGAACAGATGAGCCAAAAGATGATTGATGTATTGTTTTTTTTTGTAAATTTTGAATATTAATAATTTGTTCGTCGATCGTTGACGACGGAGATACTTGATCATAACAAATGTGAATAGATTGAGCACCGGCATTAATCGAATGATATGGATTGTCGTCCTCTTCATACCAGATAACTTGTAACCATTTCGCATATTCCTCATTGCTGAATAGATTGCCATCATAAAACACTTGATCAATCGCTTGATCAGTCAACTGTTCGTCGAAATATTCTTGAGGTGATGTCACTAAACTGTTGGGCGTTAATGTCATTGTCTCATTATCATCGTTATAGATGGTTGATGGCGTGTCAACTGATTCTTTCATTATATCATCCATCGTCACATCTTCATTGTTTATACATCCAGATTTTGGATCATTCGTATTTACGCCAATTGATGGAGTATCATAAGACGATAGTAAGGAAAATTCAACGTCATTCGATACTTCTCCTTCGTCGTCCCAACTGGAACTGGAAACTTTTTTTTCTTTAATAAAAATATTTTTTATTTTTGACGTGAATAAATTTGTCGTTGGTTTTATCATATTGAATTCGGCTAAAACAGATTGATCAATATCATCCATGAACGTCTCCATCATTGTACCGGGAACAGTGGTTGTTGTTGATTGTTGATTGTTGGATAACGATCTCTCATTCGAACTATTATCTGTCGTCATATTATGGTCAGTGTTGGAGATGTTGACATCTGCCAATCTGATTGTTGGTGGTAAGATGGTGGGAGAGTTGCGTGTTCTCATCAAACTGTCATTGTCATTTTGAAAGAGATGAGTATTGTCAAATTTGGAGGAAGTGATCTCTTTTAAATGTTTTGACATTTCCATCTGATCTGATGGAACTTTTGTCTCTTTCTCTTTTTCATCATCATATTGTGTTATGTTGAATAAGTGATTCCTATCAGTTGAATTAGTTAGAGCAATTCTCACTTCTAAGAAAGAATGAGATAATTTAATGAATAATTCAAATAGAAATTCCAACTGAATAAATCTGTTTTTCTTTGATAATGATATGGATTGATACAGAGCAATTTCTCAGCGGTACAATTGAACGAATATCGACATGTAGGTTCTGTTAACAATTGTTCACGTTTGCCCATGTCCGGCCATCGAAATATTCTCGAGTACAATAAATGTGGCCATGTCTTCTTTGTACAAATTTGCAATCGACCATCTTGTGTCCTGAATACACAACAATTTGTTGATTATACGGAAAGACAATTAGAATAAATAAACAAAAGGAGGAATGGCAATATTTCTGAAGAAATCATTTATTTGTTTTTATGCAAATACGAAATCAGAAACAAAACTAAATGGTGAGGAAATTAACCTTTTTATACAGACACACTTCGTATACATACTCTTCTTTTGAAGAGCAGTCAATAGATCATTGTTGGACTCGATGGAAAGTTTCCTAATTAATGATTTGATAGCCGCTTCGTCGAATTGGCGAGTTGCATAATCACTTTCATTCGAACGATTCAACGTTTTGCGGAAACTGAGAAATGCCTTGACATTCTTCCTATTCATTAACTTCGAAGAGGTTCGATTGACTAATAATGAATCGTTGAATGGTAGCGAGAAACGTTTCTGCATCAATTCAACCAACTTATTGGAAGAAATTCGATCTTAAACAAACAAAAAATATGTAGTCGCCTTAATTATTTGTAAAAAGTATACGAGAGAGATTTGTACGAGCAATAACAATCGAAATACAAACATAAAAATATTCATTCAAGAATAAAGAACGAAAATATACTATTGAAAAAAGAATCATTTCAACAGACACCAAAATTTATTTAGCAGGAACGCTAAACATTTTAAACCGATCTTCTTCTCATATTTGAGCACAAGATTCAATAATTCATTCCTTCCCTTCTTTTATTCATTTCCTTCATGTTTATTTTCCCTTCCGACCTATCTCAATAAAATGATATCGACTACCATTACTACTAACCATAATGTATTATGTTAAAGCATTTAAAATAAACTTATACAGACGAAAAAATGTAAAAATCTTTTTATTTTTACGATAAAAATAAAATTCTTCTAAAATATTTCTTCTTAATCCTTCCATAGCAATCGTCATATGAACATATTTATATGTTTTACTTTTCCTTCGTCCGCAACCCACCGAACAATAAGCGTCATTCATTAGTTGTCAAAGAATAATTACAAGGTCTACAATATTGATGAGGTAATAGAGTTCAGAGTGTATGGCAGCCGCCAATTCTGCAAATATTTGCTTTCTAAATTTTTAAAAAATTATTTCTAAATAATGAGATGTTGAAATGAAACCCTCGGAAAATTCTAAACTTTAACTTGTCCTACTTTGAAAAAAGATTCCGAGCTCGATAAATTGATGGAAGAATTATTACTAATATCTACATATCATTTTTTCGAATCCTAAACATGTACATCTTCTACAATTATACATCTGATCTGATGGAACTTTCTTCTCTTTCTCTTTTTCATCATCATATTGTGTTATGTTGAATCTTGTATAAAAAAAAATATTGGAGTTTGGTATATACATTTTATGAGATTTTTTATAAATTTGTTGAACGTAACTAATAATCAATAATAACATCAATAGTAAAAAAATCGATAATTAATCTATTAAATTATTGTTTAACAGAATATTCATTTACTATATCGTCATATATTTAACACAAAATATTAGATTACATATACCTACAACACATATGAAGTATGGTTTTTAATCCTTTATAATACGAAATTTATATGGCTAATCTAACAATAGTAAGGTGTGACTTCCAACACATTCCAAATATATTACATAAATATACCCTGTAAGCATTTGAATGTCTTGAGAACGTTTATATACATCAAAAAAACGTTCTCAAGACATTCAAATGCCAACAGGGTAATTAATTATAAGAATAACATATCAGAAAGAAATAATAGAATAAATATTAAATCAGATAAGAATATTTCTATGTTAATCTAATTAATCCGAATACTATTGATATGTTTCGATAATTGGCGAGAATGATGGATAAAAAATAAATGATCTTCCATAATAACCTCAATAAAAGAAGAAGAGAATGAATTTTGAAAAAATTGTTAAGTAAATTTGGTGTTATCAGTGTAAATGCAAATTAAATAAAGTAAGCGCAAAAAGTTGATGAATGTACATAATTTTATTTTAGTAATTTTCTTCAATTTCTTCCTATTATGTCGGACCAATGGGAAGAACTTGGAAATGTTACGTTACATGTATCCGTATAACGGGAAGGTTAATCCGCCAAACAATATTCGGTTCGATGAAGGAGTTTGGCAATTTCCCGAAGATCATATAATTAGTATTTATTTACTAGTTTATGAGGAAACGATTGCCGATGACCAGTCGGCGAGAATGCAATTGGATTTATCTTTATTAACAGGTATTTATTTTACCACAAAAAAATTATCAAAAGGATCTTTCTGCGATTTACCGTCGGCATCGCAACCGATGCATGTTGTGCATGAGGATGAAGATGGATTTCATTACACATCATTAATTTTGGCTGAACCGGGGCGATATTATGTCTGTATAGAATATGCCGATCGATTTAACAGTAGCAATTATCTCTGGATTCACCAAGGTTCAGCAAAGGCGGTACAAATTGAAATTTATGAGAAGGACAAACATCTTATGCCTCTGCCAGCCCAAATTATAGTTTTGATAGTTTTATTATTCTTGTCCGGTTTATTTTCCGGTTTGAATTTGGGTTTATTATCATTGGATCCAACTGAATTGGAAATTTTAACAGAATATGGAACACCTAGTGAGATGGCAAATGCGAAGAAAATTTTACCTTTGCGCAAACGAGGCAATTTTCTTCTTTGCGCTATTCTAATTGGGAATGTTCTCGTCAACAATGTTCTCACAATATTATTAGACGATTTATCTGATGGTTTATTAGCTGTAATTATTTCAACAAGTTTCATTGTTATATTCGGCGAAATTATTCCACAAGCAATATGCTCTCGACACGGATTGATGATTGGAGCGAAAACGATATTTTTCACTTACGGATTCTTAATTATAACGTCTCCGGTTTCATTTCCGATATCGAAAATTTTAGATCTGATTTTAGGGAAAGAAATTCGATCGGATTATTCTCGTGATAAATTGCGAGCAATTCTCATTCATAATAAGGATCGCGGAATTGGTGATATTCTGCAAACGGAATATAATATAATGGAAGGCGCTTTATTATTGACGAAAACTCCGATTGGTAAATTGATGCGTCGGATTCAAGATATTTATATGATCGAATGGAATCAAATCCTCAATTTCCCAACAATCACAGATATCATTATTTCGGGATATACACGTATTCCAATCTACAAAAATTTCAAGCAGAATGTTGTAGCTTTATTGAATGTAAAAGATTTGGCGTTGATTGATCCGGAAGATAATTTGACAATTGAGAATTATGTGGATTTCTATCAACATGAAATGAATTTTTCGGATAAAGATAAAACATTAGATAAGATGTTAGACGATTTCCGTACAGGACGATATCATATGGCATTCGTTACGGAGAATATTAACGAACAACAAATCGTCGTTGGTATGATAACGTTGGAGGATATTATTGAGACTATATTTCACTTAGAAATTGCTGACGAATTTGACCTCCCTAAATTCACTGACGAAGTTAGTGCGACTGATCATATTTGGAAAAGGAGAAGAAATCTTTTCAAACTCAATCAATTCATCAAAGAGAATGATATAAATAAACCGATGTGTCCGGGATCTTTAGCTCATGCCAGTACATTATTCCTACATAAAACACTTCCAGCATTCTCTGAAACGATATTCTCATACCCTGAACTATTTCTACTTGTTCAGAATTCATTTGTTGAATTTGTATATCAAGTTCATCATGTTGCATCATCAACAAGTAAAAAAGGAATCAACAAATCTGCAGTTGTTCCGTCTTATCCTAAATCAGGTCATCGATTATTATATAAGGAGGGAGAGATTGCCAGTCATTTCATCTTATTGTTGGCAGGACATGCTGAAGTGGAAATTGGAAAGAATAATTTGAAATTTCTAGCAACTCCTTTCCAATATTTTGGCGAAGAAATCTTCAACTTAAAAACCGAACGAACTTCAGAGAATTCGGTAAAGAAGAATCGTTTATTCATTCCCGATTTCACATTGAGAACGACCACATCAAATTTACAATACTTGAGGATAACCCAACGGAAATACATCGAATCATTGAAACGAAACGATGGAAGAAAAAGTTGGCAAGGAGATGATAAATCGAAAGCGAATAGAAGAAAGTCATTGAAAAAAATTGATTCTCTATAATATTTATGTAAAGGAAGAGAATTTGTTTTAGAGAGAAAATAATGTTTGTTTTCAAACTAAATGTCCTTGACATCCAAGAGCATGACAATCTTCATGTGGATAATAATTCGGTAAGATAGCTGCTTGAGTTGTTAGTTCGATATCAGCCGATGGATCAGGTGAATCAAAAGTGAATTGAAAGTAGAATGCTTCATATCCTTTTTGTGGCATTGGCAATGTTGCTTTATATAAATTTTGTTTATTTATTTCAACATGTTTCTCCAACCAAATTACTGGATGGACCTTCTTTCCCAATTCTAATAAACGGAAATCTCGTCTGATAATTTATTTCGATTAGTAAATTAATGGATAATTTAGAAACCTTCCATCGTTTAATGTATGAGCATGATATATCGACACTTGATTAGGTGTTCGATCCATCCATGCCACAATAGTTGCTTCGTTGCTCGTATACGTCACATTCCAATCAAGATGTGGTAAGGGAAATTCCTAGAAAAATATAATCGAAAACGCGAAATTGCAATTTAACTTCGACTAGTGAGAGGAAGAAAGTTCTTAGGGAGAAGTAGAGACTAATGATATGACCAACACAAGTATGTTCAGCATTTGGGATGCGTCTAATAAAATGAAAAGGATTCAAATGAAAAATGAAAATAATTAATAATTACCGTAAATATTTGTCTCCGGGTAAAGAGTTCCAGAAGAATTTAAGATCATCTAATATGAAGAATTCGTCTCCCCCAGTTGTAATTAGGAATTTTGGTTTATTGACATATTTATCCAGATAACCTAAATGATAGAAAAAGAATAAGAAGTGAAACGAAATGGAACTTAATGGGTCGGCCATTTGCTCCATGCGAACTTGTCGTTCATCATCTAAATTACTGATGATATTACAAGACCAATACGGTTCGAAAGCAAATGTCCATCCTCCATTCATCGACATATAATGATGATGTAATGAATGTGTAATATTTAATAGATCGAAAACGATAGGGGAGAATGCGAAAACTCGGTCATCGACTGCCGCCGTTAACCAAGTCATCCATCCTCGTTTTGATGCTCCAGCAACGAAAAATTTATTCGGTTTGTAACCAAAAGTTTGTTCTAAATAATTTTGTGTAGTATCCATACCACGAACGGCTGCTTTAACAGCTGGTAAATGTATAAGTTTTTCAGGTGTCTTCGTATCGTTAAGGAAAGCTGCCCATGCCCATCCAATATTGTCGTCTTCATCTCTCGATTTTCCACTTGGATCAGCTGAATATTTTATTGGTTGATTCGGAATTTGTTGGATTTCAACAGCTATACATTCTAATCCAACGGCAAACATGCCAACTAACGCTACGAAATCACTAGCAGGATCAACAGTTCTATTTCAATTTAAAAATTTTAGTTTTCTCAATTTTTATGAAGATTAAAGAACTTTGCTGTGTTTTTATACGTGTCGAGGAAGTAGAAGACATGTTCTTTTCTCGTAAGTTTGTGAGGAACGAAAATGTTGACGAAATGCCACCAGATATGTCGATTACTATAACTAGCTAATGAAAATTGAGATTAAACGAGAATATTTCAATTAAACCATCGATCCATTGAAGTGACGTCATATTGATGACATGAATATCATAATCTTCCAATTTGATTGTTTCAAAATGTTTCCATCCAAACATCGGATCATATTTATCCACATACTTTTGCAGATAAGTTTTATAATCGATATCTTCACTCGAATGAACGGTGAGATAGAAGAGTGAAAAGAGGAAAAATTTCATAAATATTTTATTAAATTCCATTGAATGACAATGAATAATTGTCGAATATGATTCAATAAAAAATGGACGGCAAGATAGATGGACAAATCTGAGAATGGATAGATTTTTTTAGTTGTTCGATGGAAAGAGTAGCAATGGAGTAGATGGAGTGCAAATGGAATGAAAAAAAATATGATTATATTTCATGCATCATCTTTCTACGGATTAATGAAGATGAACTCAATTGAAAATGAGTATTAAAGGAGAGTTAATGAACGAAAGTAAATAACAAAAAATTAATATCAATGAAAATCACGTGCGGTTCTTTAAAGTTAATTTACTTAAGTTCTGGAGAATAAATGAGATTCATTTTTTTTTCTCAATTTTCCTTCTTTTTTCAAAAGAATAAATATTAATTTATGATAATGCTACATAATGCATGAAATCACGTTTATTTTGAGCAGGAGTACGATTTGGTCTTGTCAAATTCTTTCGATGTCCACCTAAAACTTGAACTTCGATTAAATTCGGTCCTTCTAAACTCTTCAATTTCTTCGTGGCTTCAATTAATTCTTCTTTTGTTGAAACTTTTACAACATTTCGATAACCAACCGATTTGGCGACATTGCTCAAATTAACAGATGATAATCCGGCATCCGTTGGTTGACCACCCACACTATCATGAGTTCCATTGTTGATGATGATATGATTGAAATTTTTCGCTTTCGACGTTCCGATAGTTGCCAGTGTTCCCATATGCATCAAACATGCTCCATCTCCATCTAAACAAACGATCTTTCGAGTTGGTTTATCTCGAGCGATTCCTAAAGCGATCATTGAAGCATGTCCCATTCCACCGACAGTTAAAAAATCTTTCTCATGTCCTTCATCACGTTGTTGACGATATTCGAATAATTCTCTCGATAACATACCTGTCGTACAAACAACAATATCTCGTCTACCTAAATAATCAATAATCGATTGAAGTGCTGATTCTCGAGTCATATCATATCTAGAAAATGTTTGTTTGTGAAGGAAATTAATTGGAAAATGAATTTAAACTTTTTTCCATTATTCGAATTTTTCAGAATATAAGGTGAAAATGTTTGTCGTTTGACTAGGAAGCAATATGGTCCATTTGTCGATTTCATATGAGAGAAAGCTGTAGCGATGGCTTGATCGGCACCTTCTTTATAATCGGGTAGAATAGTAAAAGGAATATGCATTGATGCCAATAATCCAGGAGTTACTTGTCCTTGTTGTTTGTGTTGTGGTTCGTCTCGTTTACCTGGTTCTCCTCTCCATCCAACCAATAATAATAATGGTACTGAATAGACATCAGGTGATGCCAATGATAGTAATGGATTAATAGCATTTCCCAATCCACTGTTCTGCATATAAACTAATGCGGGAGTTCCACTACTCAAATAATGGCCAATACCTAATCCAATCGAGGCTCCTTCATTTACCGCAATTATGTGAGATTTAGCATTATCAGTCACAAAAGCACAGAAATCTTTTCAAAAAATAAAAGTTTCATCAATTCAAATAATAATAATTAATGCAAACCTTTTAATAGAGAATCCGGTACACCAGTATAGAAGTTGATTCCATGAGAAGTCAAAGAGTTGAAAAAGTCTTTGGGATTCAAAAAATCTCTTACTAATTCACTGAAATCGGAAACAGTTTGATTTCTCTTCAATTGTTCCTTATGTTGCTAAAGAATGATATTAGAATAATTAGAGGACGTTCTAGGAAGTAAAAGAAAGAACTTTCTCATACGTCTGAGCTTTTGCCACATCCTCAATGACTTGACCTTTATGTTCTGCCTGCGTGTTCACATACGTACGACGTAAAGCAAATTGTGAGAGAGAAGTGTTTCGTAATAATTTTGACAACATGTTTGTCCCTATACTTTCTATAAAAAATGAATTATTGTTCTAAATGAATGAAATAGGAGAATATAATCGAAGTTCTAAATTATATATGAGTTGACGACCATATTTCTCTACATAATATAGTCATCAACATCGAATCTATCATAGAACTTGTATGGCATATGAGTAAGCTTCGACAAAAAATACTTATGACTTCAACACATACACTATAACGTAGACTTAAATTGAACTTTATACTTGTTTTTAAAACAAGTAGAAAAAGTGGATAAAATGAAAAGATAGCTACGTGGTTCTTTTGAGAATGTTTATGCAAATTTTGAAGAAACAGGTCAAGGAAACATTTCATGATACGCGTCAAAGATGCATAATATGATAATTCCTTTCAACTCATCTCATTCTCATACCACTCAAGCCATCTGAATAATTGTTGCTTTTCAAATGTGAAGCATTCGATTTATGCATTTTACTATGTAATATTTGCAACTTATATGCCTCTTCACTCCTCCTTTGTTTATACTTCACTTTTATTTATAATTTTTTATATACATATGTATATGGTAAATGGAAATTTAATGTTTAACTACATTAACAATACTTATTTATAGTAACCGATTCGTTCATTTGTTAAGAATAATAATAAATTGTATTTGAATTAAATAATACCAATGATCGACTTCAATCAATATATTAACTGTCAAGCATCATTGAATACGTTCAACTGTCTCTTCAATATTTAATCTCGTTTCAATTATATATATTTCTATCATTATCTCGTTTTATATATTTAAAGTTCAAATAAAAAACTTTGTAAAATTTATTCCGGAACTTTCTCCAAAAAAAATTCAATTAACTTAAATAACTTCTATTTTCGATGAATATTATAATTTTTGATTATGATATTAGTTAACTCTATCAAACTTATTGTGCATTCAACACTTTATATCCGGAGAGCATTAGATTTAATACTTAATATTTAGATAGAAATAGTATGTTAACTAAATATTGGAATAAAAATTTAGTTAATGTAATAGCTCTTTCATGCCAGCAAGTTCCTACGTTGAATATCTGTTGGAATACAAGAATATTGAATCGTCGATCTTTCATTGAGCTACAGGGGAAATTTGCCATAAAATCTTTCGAGCTAAAAATTAAAAAAAAAATAATTTAAAAAATAGTGAAATAATTACCTGTATAGAATAACGGTAAAATCATCGGTTGATATGGTTAACGTTGAGAGTTGCTAGATACAACAATTCATATTGAGTGAAGTTTTTGTATCAATTGGATTAGTTGGAGCGTTAAGTAATTCACTTTAAACATGTCATCATCAACGGAATCGATTGCTAAAAGTTATTTGGAGAAGAATTGTATTTTACAATTGTTCGACAACTTGACTTCTCGATTACTGTATGACCAGCCGGAGAAGCCTATCGATTACATTATTTCTTATTTCGAGAATTTGGAGAGTTCACGCGAGAACGATTTGGAATTTGATACATTCATAACGAAAGATGATGTTGAAGTTTATTTCAATCAAGTGGCGAACAAATCAGCTGAATCTCTCACGAAACAGCAATATGAGAAGGCGATGGAATTGATGAATTTGAAGAATTATAATAAAAATCCGATTGGATGTGAAGACAACATAATTCTGAAAGAGACTTTTATAGCTGAGTCAGTTGATGCAATACAATTAAAAGAGAAACTTAAAAACGATAATTAATTTACTGTCAATTGTTTTTTAATAAAATTTTTTGTGTTTTACTATATTTTTTGAAATCAACAAATTAATTCCGATTGCGTTAAGTTAATAGTTATGATTGCGAATAATTTTTTGTTATTGTTCAACGTACGAGAATAAATCCTTCAACTTTGATAAATAAAAAATAAGGAAATTAGAAATTTTTGTAGAAAATTATCGTTAATTGACTACAAGTGTATTCCAGAACGGTTTTAACGGTTCACAATTTTTTTAAAGAAATTCTTTCCGAAAATTTTCATTTTTTTAAAGTCATTTTTATTATTCTCCGTTCATTAAGTCTATAACATTGATATTAAGTTTGGAAAACAAAGAAAGGATTGTATTCTATTGAATGGAACACCTGGACCACGGATGTAGTCAAAAATGTTTCTATGGAGATTTACATGAATGACTGCTTCCGGTTAATTTGTCGAATGCAGAAAAATTTTATTTTTTCAGTTTATTCTTCTTTCTTTTGTTGTTGAATATTTCGATAACAACTCACTTTTATATTTGGGGGAAATTGTGTTTTAACGGGACAGTGGAACAGTTGGTTTAGTACTCCTTCCCTTCCATTGAATGAAATTATGTATTTCGTTCCATTATGTCAATCAACTTATATTTAAAAAAAGTTTTATACGGAATGAGGAATCGAAATATATATGGAATTGGCGAATAGAGAGAGGAAGAAGACTTTTCTGGGAAATGTTTTCCTCCCTAGTTCTAACTGTAGTATCGAAAGTTTTCAACGACATCTTCTATTATTTTCCTTAAAAATTTTCGTCATCGTGGTCGATTTGACTGTTGTCTTTCTTCAAAAATTTTTCTTTTTGACTCTGTTCGTTTTGTATTTCTTCCTTTTGTTGTCATAACTACATAATTTATTTGGCATTGGCTAGCAGTCCAAAATGAGAAATGGCTCAATATCCCATCACCATATCTTAATGGTGCTGAAGGAATGTTTTTATTTTTTTTTCAAGTCAAATTGATTTGTCCTTTATTCACACTCCGTATTAGCTACTTATTAATGAGAGGATGATTCGAACTGAAGAAAGATGAGTAATTATGAATGGACGAGAATTGTGAGTAATAATTGTGGGACATGTCTCATGGGTATACGATGTGAAATGATGTAATGATGATTTATGATATGTTTTGTATGTAAATGAATCATGAATAATAATTGAACAGTTCATCCTTAATTCATCTTAAAATATCTTTAGTCCTTTCATATGTTTTATCACCATTATTAGATCATCCATCGTTAGTTGCCATGACAAAAAGTGGAATAATCTTCTTTTCCTTCTGACCTTCACGACCACCGAGGAAATAATTCAATGAGTGTTGGCAGTCATCTTCCATAGGAATGTTTTTTGTTCTATTTTTTTCTATCATTCACACAATCACTTTTGTGACTTAAGAAAACCTTAAAGATTCCTACTTCCATTCTTCTTTCCTGATAGTACTCTCATGATCATAGTGTTAAATTAACGTTATATTCATCTGGATGAACGAATCTACCGAATGTCTAATCAGAAAGAATATTTATGAATCTCCTACCTCACCATCAACGACGTCATTGAATCGTGAAGAAAATGCAAATATTCGACAAAACAGTGGACAAGCGCGTGCTTCGGCTACAAGAAAAAAAGCATCAAGATTATTCGAAAGGAATGGCAACATTTCTGCAACAGTATCAAAGTTAATAATTTCTTCAAAATTTTCCTTCTTTCGCCTCTTCTTCCTTTCTCTTCTTTCGTCTTCTTTCAATTATCGAATTATATCAGTTCAATTAATATAATTAAAATGTCAAATTTTATTTTTATTTTATGTCCATTCAATAAAAACCAATTGGTCCTCCCATGATATTAATCATGTAAGCTGATGATATTTGTTATAATAATTATGACAATTGAATCGGAAAATGTTATCAATTTCTTTTTTTTTCATTCAATTTCGATGTATTTCCTGCATTTTTCGTATTAAATCGATAGAAAAGTTCTTATTAAGGCAGACTGGTAATGTGGTAGGAGTGGGAGCAGTCCCTGTGACTCGTTTCAAGGTGAACAAAATCGATTTTCACTTATTTCCTTATTCCACCAACATCTATAAGATGGAAATTATTTCCATTCACTTAATTTTTGTTGTTTTTCCTTTGATTCGTATTCATAATTTTCATTAATCCTTTCCACTCCTTTCAGAAACCAAGGTGAGGAATCCTTCAAAACAAACGGTGAAAACCTTTTGTATTTCAAAAGAGCTGCTTCGCTAAAACGAAATCCTTCACTAAAGAAAATTAAATCCAGTGGAAGGAAATGGATAGAATCGACCGAGCCAACAACATCTCAATTCATGAACGTTCGTCGGGAACAATTGCATGAGAGAGTTGGTGATAATTCACGAAGAAATTCTGATGTAACGACCGATATGAAATCAAATTTTCATCATCAACCTGAACAGCTTCACGAAGAACATTATCACAACGATGAATATGAACGACATTACGATGCGTACAATAATAAGAGACAACAAATGAAGCAACATCAACATAATGAGGAACCGCAAAACATAATGGGAAATGAAAAGCCGCATATCGACGGCGCATTTGAGAACAATAATGAGAATAATCAATTACATCACATTAAGTACAACAAGAAGCACAATCATAAGACGAATCATATTGACAAATCATTCTACGTAAATCATTCTTATAATTCCACAATTTCTAATGGTAATTTTATTGATGACGTTGACGATGATAATGAATATAAAACGATTAATGTTGTTGCTGATGATTTTATAGACTACGACGATGACGATGAAATTGGTGATGATTTCAACCCATATCGTAACAAGAAAATGTTAAATAATAATAATGCTGATTTAAAGGAATCGAATCGACATAATATACATCAATCGAACATTTCACACAACCAACATAATTACCAGAAGAACAACGATTTATCATTATATCAAGTACAACCATCATTGTGGAAGGAGAAACAACAAAATCTTGTTCATCAAACTGATAAAGCTTTTCGTGACATAAACGATTCTTCAATGAAGGCATCTCGACGTTTCTCCCAAACTAAATTTTCCCTTACATCTTACAATGCCAGTCAACCACCGATCAATCGAACGAAACGCAAAACCCCGGTAGCAGGAAACAAGGAGAACGAATTCGTCGTGCATCAACAACAGAACAACCAATTGGGAAAGAAATTAAATAATGAAAATCGAAAGTTTATCATTCCGTTTTTATGAAATGAAATTATTCTGTTATAGAGATTCCTATGAAAGACGTGGAGACAGATTGCCAAATGTCAAGTTAAATTCTTCCTCATTTTTTCATAAATCCTTTTCTTCTTATTCAAACAGAAAACAAAATTTTTCTAATAAAAGCGTTCGTTTACCGAAGCTGAATAGCGAAGATAAAAAGTTGCAATCATCTTCGAAGAATAATCGTCTAATTCAACGAAATGAAAGTTCAAACGACGACGATTCGACAAGTGAGTCAAGAACAATATCGTCAACCACTTCCTCTGCTACATCCGCTTCCACCGACAAGGATTCTTCATCCTACTCTTCGACCTATTCCTCAACTTTGAATGAAGATGATGAAGAACTTGATTCAACATCTTCGTTAACAATAACATCCAGTCACAATGACGAGATTAAAGTTATTCTTCGATACTTTTAACTCTAGACAACTCACATTTATAGTCAATTGATCGTTTAACATTTAATAAAACTTCATTAATAATTAAATGAGGAATAATTCGATTAATATTTCCTATTAGCATTTTGGTTAAAAATCGATTCTATTTTTTCCTTTCTTTTAGAAACCTTCCCCTGGCAATATTATGTTGAGTGCTTCATTGACGAAAAACTTGAAATTGAAAACAGTCCAAAAAATTCAGTCGAGAAGTGAAAGTAAAAATAATTTGGACTTAACAGGTTATATTTGACGAATGAACTTTCTATCATGAGATTTTATTTCTCTATAAATGTTCTTATCAGTCGATCGTCATTCTTTCATTCTTCATGTTCCTTGTTCAATGGAAATATAGTCATTGACATATAAGAAAATTTTATCAAAAATTATTCGTCTTCCAAAATTCCCTCCTCCAAGTAATCAAAATTTAATTTGTTTTCCCAATACTGTCTATATGAGCGTAGAGAACATGTGAGAAGAGAATCCGAATAATATTCTTCTTTCCAATTTTTAGAAGATGTTGAAAAGTTTGTTGTTTGAAACATTGCCATGACCTCTTTTAAAATATGAGCAGGAAAATATATTCGCTGCATTTATATGACTTAAAGTCATTCCGTTGTTTCCGTATTTCGTGACTTTTTTTTCGAAAAAAAAGTGGAATTGGTAACATTTCATCTACTCAATATTTCTCCTTTCCCAACTGAACCATAAGTGGCAACTAATGAATTGAGGAAAATGATTCCTCTCATAACTAATAAATCGAATGATTAGAAGAGAAATATATTTCGTAAACTTTTTTCGTTAATTTCATTGGAAACTTTATCTCTCTGGAAAATTTTTTTCGTATGAAATTAACAAAAATAGAAAGTTGGTTTTGAGAAACGTAGAACATTAATGAGTCTTTCCATGATACACGTCTACATGTACATTTCCCATACATTGCTTTTAACACGGTCGAGCAATCGAATTGGAAATGGAACCTTGTAACTAACGAGCGAGCAATTCGACCAAGAAATACAAAAGTATCGACGCAACATTGAAATGACCATTCGTCAGTGATATGTAAGACATTGTTATTATACCTGCCAACTCCCTTTCCATTGGAGATGTAGAGAAAGAATTTATAGTTGGAGAAATAACTTGTTTTTCTGGTAAAGTTGCATGTCGTAATAATTGAAAGTGTTACATCTCATAAATTATTATCGTCATCTATAAGTTCGCTTATTAAGAAAGTGATATATAAACTTGTCGATACATATATTTATATATATACAATTCCATATAATAATATTATGTAATATCAGTCTCCAATTAATTATTAGCAGGAGAACATTTATAATTTGAATGTACAAAGGAAAAACTATAAATTTCTTGTTGATTCTTCTCATAAATAGTTTCCTTCCAATTTTTTAGTTTGAAATTCTTTAATACGATAAATAATCCTAATAAATACTTAAAAAAAAACAAAACTATTCTTTCTTAATTTCATTAATATTCAACTTCATATCGAATCTCATGAATTTTACTCCATTCTCATTAAGATATTTCAAATGACCTGTTAACCATGGGAACTGGAGCGAGTAGTGCTGCTCCTGTCGTCACTCCACGACGCATCAATGTGGAGCCAGTGCAAACACAATCCGTACCATCCGTCAAGCAAATACATCAAAAGGAAAAGGTTTCGGATGGGAAACCAACTCATGAATCTTCAAATTACGATGACCGTCCGATACGACCGATGAAGAAACAAGATCAATTTTATAGTATGGACAGAAGTTATGATCAAAAACTGAAACCATCTCCGACGATATTACCAAATCTTCGATCATTACCATCATCCAATTCTTCTTCAGCAAGAAAACGACAGACTCCTATCATGAATTTGCCACCTACATCATCAAATATAAAACATAATTTACATGCCACATCTTCAAGTATCTCCATTGTGTCAAATGTGGAATTAGGGTTATACACCGTTTTCAAACTTATCAAATAATGTCATTTGAAAAATTTTTTAGCTCGAATTCAAAATTGAAGAGGCAAAATTCTGTGACCATTAATAACCATAAGAAACATATTCCAACAACTAGACCATCTTCCCAAGATAATTCTATGAAACCATATAACAACCCCGACGCAATGTTGCATGATGCACTCGATTTCATTAAATTGGAAGATTGGTTTGACAATTTCTAAGACTTTGTGTTTATCGACCATTCTTTTAATTAGGGAAAAGAAAAATCTTTCTATGACAATATTTCGCCGTTTAGCGACACATCATTCTAATACATTACAAGGACAAATCCATCCAATAATGGTTGCTTTAACAAAAGAAGTTAAATGAACTTTTTTTTAAAAAAAAAAAATTATTTGACTATAAAAATTATAAAGGTAAAAAATTTAAGATCTCAAGTGGCACGATATGCTATTAGCACCATTGGTTATATGTCTGGTTTTTTGAAGAGACAATTGGAGTCCGATATCGATTTAGTTATTGCTACTCTGCTCCATAAGAGTGGGGAAAGTATTGAATTTATTAGGAACGATGTTTTACAAACTTTGGATAGTTTATCGGAGAATATAAATGCGAATCGTTTTCTTGCATGTCTAATAACGCATGGTGGAAGTCACAAGAACACAGCAGTGAGATGTGTCACAGCTCAATATATATTCGCCATATGTTCCAATAGAATTAACATAAGTAAACTTGTGCACAATTCCAGTAACAGTGCTGGTCCCAGTTCAACCAAGGATTTGGGTGAACGTTTATTTGGAATAGGCGCTACATTTATGAGTGATGCTTCTGCCGAAATTCGATATTATGGTCGTTCAATTTATGATTTATTAATTAAGTCATTATCACCGGATGAATTTGATCGTGCCTTTAACCGATTCCTTCCGGCGAATACTCAAAAATATATTCAAAGTAAAGTACAAACAATTAAATCGAAAGGACCTGGTGTATTTCCTACTGATTCAGCGAAGCCCATTAGAAATTTGACGCAGTCACCTTCTTTAAGGAAATTACCATCATCTGGTTTATCATCAGTGGTGAATAGTGCAAGAGGCAACGGTTATACAAGAGCTATATCTACTGCGACGTTAAGTGACGAAGGAATTGGTAGTCTGGGATCTACCAATAGTGCAAAATCGTTGCCAGGATTAAATGCTTCGATTAACTTTAATCAGCATCTCAATAATCATACGGTGGAGAGGACACCAAGTGTTAATGAATCAATAGAAATGTTGAGATCAAAAGACTCTTCGAGACTCGAACATGATTATGATAGAAAGATATTAAATAAGTCTCATATGCGTTCATCAATAAGAAGAAAGAATGATGGTCCTCGTTTTAGCAAAGAGGAATATAATGAAAAAGTACGAACATTATGCGATGAGATGGCAAGTTCTAATTTCCGAGAGAGACAAAGTGCTATTGAGAAATTCCAAATAGGTTGCGAAACCGATGATAGATATCGAGAAAATAATGCCTTAATACAAGTTTAATTATAAATTACATATGATTTGAATTCATAAATTTCATCTATAGATTTTCGATAAATTTACATGTTGTTTAAATGATTCCAATTCTAAAGTATGTCTTTCTGCATTAGAATCTATGCACCAACTAGTACCAGTTTTAGCAGACGAGATGACTCCAATTCTATCAAATGCCATTCCTGCTGTTTAATTTTCATTCATTTCAACAATATAAAGTGAATTGTTTCATTAAATAGATTTGTAATAATCTTGCCTCTCAGCAAAAAAGTCATCAGCGAAAAGCATCTGAAATACTTCGTACAATGGTAAAATATATCGGTTATTCTATATCAATCTTTCTTTTAAATTGATAATTCCAAATAGATAACTCTCAATTAATACAGCCATTGAGCACCATATCGCAACAAAATAACAAAAGGAAACTACCTGAGTTATTTGGAAATTTGGCAAATATAGTTCATAATTTGGCGAGACAAAAACTATCGAAGCAAAAAGGTTTTCATTTTGTTGTTTCTTTTTGTTCATGGGCAAATAATGAAAATTTATTCCGAAATTTTAGCGATCGAATTACATGTTTTTCCTGTAATTTTCAATAATTTGAGCCAGATTGCTTCAGTGATGAAAGGCGAAACGTTAGCCAATTTTACTAAATTGGTAGGTGAAACTTATGATTGTTTTGGTGATTCTTTATTTGAAAAAGCCAATTCTCATACGGCAAGTTTGTTTAATTATCGATCATTCTTATCAATTCGTTAATTAGGAACTGCCAGGAAAATCGGAGATATACAATTGCAAGAAGCTCTTCGAAAAATATTAGATATACCAAATGAATATTGACGAATATAATGATTTTTAATAAATCCGGTGATATCGATACAGAACTAAACTAATTCATTTTATCATTTGGAATTATGTTGCAAAATTTTCAATGTACATATCTCTCATAGTTATATTCCTCATTCATATTCATCTGACAAACCAAGCAGTTATACCAATTACTTTTCATTCCTCCATCTTTCCCTTCTCCTGACCACAATTTTCATTATATTATTATATTTATTTAATTTGGATTTCTTATAAACGAAATAAGGAACTATTCTATTAAAGTATGAATACTATGTTAAGAATTTATTAACCTTAAAAAGAAAACGTGATATCATCTAATTTCTAACGTTTATTATTATTATTTAATACCTAAAATTTAGGTTATATATATAAGTAAAGATTTAAGTATTTAGAACCTAAATACTATAAGTTTATGCTTATAACTTTTTATAAAAATAACTTCGGTTTCAGAAGATTATAATTATTAATCATATAATTAAAAAACGTTATTCTAAATAAATTTTTATAATCTGTGCATTTTTTTGGTCAGATGGTTGAAGCTTAAAAATTGTTTATATCAATGTAGAACTACTGAAGAATTAAAGGAAAATTTTATTCATCATACGTAGTATCTAAAACCAAAAAAGAGATGATGAGTAAGGAATTAAACGCATTTAGTTTGATAAGCTAATTGGAAGAAATGGAAGATACAGAATGGAATGATCAACTGCGTCGTTTTGGAATTATTCCAGAGAAAGAAAAAGGAATTACAGAAGAAGATGTCATAGCTATAATCGATGAAACTGTAAAGAAATATACGAAGGATGGTTGGAGAACTATTTTGTCCTTAATCCCAAACTGTTATTTTGACCCTTCAATTAGATAAGAAACCGGAAGAGATGAAATTAGATGAATTAAACGAGAATGAAGATGATATTGACGATGAAATATTTCTGAAGTACAAGTTCACACATTCTCCTAAATTGGATTAAAAGTTTATAGATGAAATAATTAGACAACAAAGAATGAAAGAATTGGTGGAGAGTAACAGACGGAAGAGATTTGGTCGTTGTATTCAAATTACAGCATCAGACTACAAATCTCAAGTGAATGATGCTGGTGATGATGTTAATGTTGTTCTTCATTTGTATGAAAATGGGTTGGTCTTTCATTCCATTTCAATTATATGTTCCTTAATTTTTTGTTGGAAGAATTCCGATTTGTGAAGCGATTAACAAATATTTTGACTTACTGGCACCCAAATTCCAAGAAACAAAATTTATTAGGAGTATTGCGTCAACATGTGTACCAAATTTTCCGCCTACTAATCTTCCTGCAATATTTCATTACAAGAATGGAGAATTGAAGAAACAGTTAATTGGAGGGCAGATGTTGGGAGAAACGAATTCACATAAGGTCGAATTACGGGAAGTAGATTTGGAATGGAAATTGAAAGAAATGAATGCGATAGAGAACAGTGAACTAACAGAAGATCCAAGACGCCATTTCCAATTGAAACGGCATGAAATTCGGAAGAATAATAAATTCGGAAATTTTGATTCCGATTCAGACATCGATTCCGAGTCCGATTAATTAAAAGGGAAAAGCTAATTAAAAATTCGGGGGAAAAAAGTGATAATTTTTATTCGATAAAACTTCCTTCCAAATTTTGCACTTCTGGAAAATTTCCCCAATTTTTCTTATATTATTTTTATCGTTTTTATATATTCTCCTCATTTCATGCATACACCATTCGATTATCAATAATATAAAATAATTCGTCAATAAATCTAGTTTGCGAAAGCATTGATAATTATTAGCTCTGTGTGAAACATCAAAATTCTTCTGTTCTATGTCCAATGATTTGTCGATACGTATCGTATGTTATCATCATATCAAAGGTAATTCTCACTTACCTAAATTTCCACCTTCTTATTCCTTTTTCCATCGTATCTTTTCTTCAGAAAATAATTAATGTTTTTTCCCGTTATTTTCTTCAACTTCACCTCACACTCATTTGAATTAGGAGTCGCTTTCTCCAATGTTTCAACGAAATAAACATATTATTCATTTTTCTCCTTCTTTTCCACACCAGACGACGAGTACGTTCAATTCTCATTATTCTATTAAAATTTCTTTTTCATTATTATTTAGATTTATTCACGTTCGTCATTTATCAAATAAAAATCTCAGTTCTCCTCCCAATCTAATTTCATTCTCAATCAATCAAACACTCCTTTAAATCTTATTTCGATGTTAGTCCTCCAAACAGTCATCACTTCGGTGATGATGATGATTGTTGTCATTTCTCCAATTCTCTCACAATTCAGTCATTCAACTTATTGGGGTTATCTTAAATTTCCATTAAATTTCCTTTATATTCTTCCATTATTTTCTTGGTTTATTTTTCATTCATCTCCATTAAAACTAATAGGTAAGCGATCATTTCCCTCAAATGATTTATTACATAAATCTTTTACCATCCACCATTCCAATAATGATGATGAGAGCATTATTCTTAATAAATTAAAACGTCACATTATCGAAAGGAATGACCAATTGCATGAGAGTGTCCAATTGTCCACAAATGACATGCATAACGATATTGACGTAGATGATAACATTAATCAGAATGAAGAATTGAAGCATCATAATGTTAATAACAACAATATCATAAATAATAATGAATTACCATTACAATCACTACTTCAATTACAAGAGGAACGTGAATATGAAACAAACCGTGCTAAAGTAGCAAAATTGATGTGTCACCGCTTGTTCCAATTAAATAATGAATTGAATAATATTTGTAAAGAAATGAATAAATCAAAAAATAACTCAATTAAACCAATTAATTAATAAGAATGTGATGAACTTTAATATTTAATATGGACTGCTCTTTTTGAATCATAAATGAATTTCTTTTTTTATAATTTTTCATTTAATTCTTTCTATACTCCATTACGAAAAAGTTTGAAATTAGCAAAATATATTCCTTCAGTTTTTTTCTCATTCAAATCCATTTCATTGACACTTTCAATCCAAGTTTCTTTTCAAATCAATTCGTTCATTTCAATTATTCTTTCTCATCGAAATATTTTTAATTTTAATCGTTTTTGTCATCATTTAATCGTTCATAATCATCATCTTTCTCCAACAGCTTCAAAAAATGAAATCTTCTTTCAATTTTTTCTTATGGGAAATATGTTAAATAACTTTGTAGATTGTTTTCTTAAACTCAACTCGTTTTTGTAATTCTATTCTTAAATTGTTTCTGGTTAAATAAGAAAAAATAATGAAAGTTAATTGTAAAAATTTAAACAGATAATCTATTTTGTTTTTGAACGAAAAATCATCAAACTGATCAGTTGTTAATCTATCGAAAAAACAATTTAGAAAAAACGACAAATGAATTTAAAAAAACGTTAAGTTTGAAATTGAATTTGTTTCTGAGGTACTTTGGAAATTATCTTGTTGACATTGAACTAAAATTGGAGGAAGAGTTATGATAATAATTAAAACACTTAAACAAACCTAAAATTTCACCAATGTACTTTTTAGATTTGGTCAATGTTTTCTTCACTAAAATAAAAGAAAATTGCAAAATTTTTTTTTTGTATTTTCATTTAAACAATTTGCCGATTCTTTCCTCAACCTTTCTTCTTCTTGAGCAAAATCTGCAATTTCCAAATCTATTTTATCATAATCTTAACATAATAGTATAAAATTAATAATAATTATGACGATTGGATAAGTTTAACGAGAAACCCGATTTCAATTCTTCATGATAAGACGACGAATCGTCGCTCATTGTTATTAAATTCACTAACTAATTCAACTTTTTTTTCGAAGTAAATTCGAATGGAAAATTAAAATAAATATTTTCCACTTTGATTTCTACTATATCCATCATTGCACATACAAAATACAAAACAATATGTTTTTGGTAAGAACATTTCATTCATTAAGAAATCACACATTGTATGCCTTTAAAAAAATTGTTAGGGTTATTTGTTATTCTCTTTTGCTTAAAAGTTTACACAATCCATATTATATTTAAAAATTTTTTATAATATATTTTAATTTACCCCGAGGGGATTTGATTTTATAATAAATAAAAAAAAAAAAAAAATTATCATTTTTGTAAAAAATCAATGTAATCATGACTTTAAAAAAACATTTAAAATTTATAAAGTTAAAATATTATATCGGTTAAAATAATAATACTAACACAATTTAAGTACACAATACAAAGTAATATTCAAAAGATTTCATAACTTCTTGTTTTTGGATGATATACATCATTTTTATTAACTATTGCCACTTATCTCTATTTAATCTGAATGACTTTAATCTATATTTTTCATGTTTATTATTGTACTTATAATATTAATTATTAGGACTGTGCAAGTGATTCTTGATTGAATGAAGGATCAAACTCGATTTCTTTATAAATTTTGAAAAAAATCTGCAGTTCATATGATTCTTATTACGATGATATGATAGTAAAATGAATGAGCTCTATTAATAATTTGAATCGATTCCACTCGCTTTTACGGGCAGTTCTCAATTTCGTAAATATCTGTTCGGACAGATCTCAACCCGATAAATGCTTTTTCGGACAGAAATATTTATTTGAGAAAAACCATTTGAAACAATTATTTTTTTTTTTTTTTTTTTTTTTATATTTATAGCAAATCCAAGCGGGGTAAATTAAAAAGAAAAAAAGATAACTCCTTGAAGGAGTTATTTAAGATTAGGTTCCTGCCCGTTACAATAAAATGCTTGAGTGCTTCAGGAACGTGATCGATCAAATCAAAATTAGATGTCACCGATAAAGCGTCTTCCATTGAAAGAGGATAATTTAACGAGTAATAACGGCAGAAAAATTGGAGAGGCGACGAGAAGCTCTCACATTGTGTATACGTTGAACTGGAAGAGTTGAACTGCGAACAGAGTCAACTACTTTCAGATACCTCTGTGCCAGGAGTAGTGATGTCCATTTGGTAACAAAAACGAAGAGCTCTAAAACGATTTTATAGAGGAAGAGAAAAAAATCCAGACTCTCGTTTTTGCCTCGTATACATACACTATTCGTTCTATTTTGGCAAAAAACAGAACGAATAGTAAGCGACAAACAGAATGGTCGAGATGTTGTCTCACTTGTTAAAAATAGGACAATCTGCCGTAGGGCAGAAAAGTGGAAAATTAAGTAATTTAAAATTTTTAAACGGACAATGTAAAAACTGAACAAAATTTATTTAAACAAAAAAAAAATAAAATAATATAAAGAATATATTTAATGAAAAATAATATAAAAAAAATCTTTAACAATATCTCAAAATGAAATTTGCGTTGTTGTGCAAAAACGACAACATTGCTAGATTCTCATCAGTAAGATTAGTTCTTTTATCAGTAAAAATATTACCTGCTGATGAAAAAAATTGTTCGCAGCATAAACTTGTGCAGGATATGCTGCCAATTGCGTACGAAACTTTTTTTAAGATTGTCAAGTGTATTTCTTCCTTCCAATATTGTTCATAT
>JALJEE010001081.1:0-158275 GCA_023231475.1 Seison nebaliae | reverse complement strand
AGTTTGTGTGTACGGCTGCATTTTATGCCTGGCAGTGAATGTATATTATCTGATTTATATTGCTTGTTAATGTACATTATATGGCGGGAATGGTAGTTGGAGTTCGTTGTAGGTTAATTACAGCTGTTGTCCATCCTACATTCTTTTATTCGTGAAAGGTGTACAGATATTTTTAGAACCTTTCGGTCTTCCCCTTCCTCTCTTGTCTTCAAAAATTGGCTTTTCCGCCGCTCCGGAACTAAATGTCAATTATATTATTCATAACACAATCAACATTATTGTCAATTTCGGACAACTCTTCGTCGTCCACATCATCAGAATTATTAAACAATTTATTAATATCCAAATACATGTTAAAAAACAAATTTCTAAACTTATCAAATTATTTCAAATAAAATAAATAAAATAAAATAAATATATTTTCGTAATAATTTATTATGTAATTTTCTTTGGCGCCCTTCACCGCCTAAACTAACGAAAGATTAGGGAAATGCCAACATTATTAATTAAAAAACACGTAATTGAAAAGTGTGAAGATGGAATATTAAAAAGAAAGTTTATAGATTATTACTAGTATTTTAAAGTTTCCTCAAATTATTTCAGCCATTAACAACGGGTTTTTAATCACTAATTTGCCCACTGGCAAATATTCATGTCGATAAACAAGTCTAATATCCCAAAGTCCTGAAAAGACGATATACGACAACGTCGCTTTTCTTTTCTTCCAATTTTGATGATTTCCAATTAAATTAACAATTAAATATTTAATGAAATGAAATGAAAAAAAGGGGAAGTGTTGGAATGTCTAAAACGGCTGAAATCAAGCAGAAAAGGAAGAAATTGAATGTGTAGAGGGTAAAAGAATAAATGATGGGTCTTTCATTTGAAAAGATGAATGAGTTGCAGTCAGACTAATTTCTGAAGAAATAAGAAGTATGAAAAATGGAAGTAGTTTCTCTGTTTAGTTCCATTGAAAAATATTTATAACGAATTTAGATATTTAACGGTTCGGTAATAAATATTTTCGAGATTTGTTCAGATAACTCATCCGTTTTATACAATAACTTCACTCTCAACTTCAATGGGGAAGCGTTCGTAGCATTGGAGAGATGGAGAGATTGTGTCCTAATTCCATCCCCATTATTACTCCTTAGACTAGTTGAACTGGGTGTGGAAACTTCCATTCGAGTTGGTGCAGTTCCAGCGAACATCAGAGACAAACTAGTCAAATCGAAATTTGAATTATTTTCCATAAATGTCTCCACCGTTATCGTCGAATCTGATGTTCGAACATATTCGAAATCGATTGTCAATCCATCACTATTGTATTCTTTCTTTCGAATTTTATTTTCCTGTTTATTCAAATTCATCTGAGAGAAGAGATCATCTAAAAATCCATAAAAAACATTATCGATTCAAATGAGAATATAAACCAGAAAGAACATTTGGTGAGGGATCTTTCGAAATATTGTGACTTCTGTTCTTATACATATCATTTAATTCGGATAAAATATCTGCATCGGAATCATTCGCCTTTTTCGATGTTTCTGCTTCACTAATATTTAATAGTTCCATAATATCGAAATCCTGATTTGCTGCCGGAACGATATTCGTTTTTTGTGTGTTAGTTAAATTAAATAAATCATTTAAATCATTTTTTGTGTCGTCAACGTGGTTGGTGGTGTTTTGATTCAAATCTGAATTTGTACCTATTAAATTATCATCAGAAATCGTTCCACCCTCACTCAAATAGTTACCGTCGCTCATTATCTGATTTTCTTCGGGAGGAACCGGTTTGAAAACTTCATTTTTTACCGATTGAAAATGCTCGTGGAGAATTTGATATTCGATAGAGCGTTGTTGCAATTCGAGATGAAGATGTTGACCGAACTGATTGATGAGGAGACTAATCCGTTTCTGATCATCGTTAAATAAAACGGAAACTTTCATTAGAGTCGTTAATGCAAATTCTTTCGTTTGAATTGTACAATATTCATGACGAAGGACTAATTCGATTAAATTTAAAATTTCACGTTCATTTATCCTTTTCGAATTGACGAGCAATAATTGAACATATTGACCGATACACCACAGTGTAACGATAACTAATGGTTGTACTGTTGATACATCTCCTATGACGTCGTCATCATCGACATCATCATCCGAATTGGTTTTTTTCTCTTCCGTTCCATTCAATAATTTCCGTTTACTTGGTGATTCCATATAACGTTGAACTCGAGTAAACAAGTCCAATGTACATTGTCCTAATAATTGATGATGACGAATTGAAGATATGAAGGAGATGGTAGATGATAAGATATCTTCACGTACATTATTTCCTGCACCGTCGAACATTTTGATGAGAGTATTTAATCGCCATTCGTCATCGATTGCATATCGTTCTGTTGTCAAATAAAGATTGGAAGTACAATCAAATTTGAATTCATCTTCACAATATCGTTGGAAACGGAGCATTTCCTTCGTCATCAATTGAGCGTTTGTGTCATTGATCAATGCGAAAGACAATTCCATTGCACGTTTCTTTATCGACACATCTGCCTCTCTTAAACAATCAACGATTGTACTCCGATGTCGTTGCACAGCTGCCATGTCCACATGAACAAGTTTAAGGAGAGTATTCAATGCGATATATCGAATATTCTTATCAGCATTCAATAGAAAACGTCCCAATATATTGATTGCTAATACGCGTAATGTTTCATCTGAATCAATTTTCATGATAACCAAAACCGTTTCATAAAGAATGGCATTTCCTACATTCTTCGATGAATCGGTATTGGTCGCCACCTCTGCCAGAATATCAGTCATCAAATCACTAATCGTTCCATCATTTGCTCCCAAATATCCCAATAATCTCAAGAGAGATACTTGGAGAAATGGATCGGCAATTCCACCAACATCATATTCTGGTGAGAAACCGGAAATTAATAAATTACGAAAAGTCGATAATAAAGTGGGAGTGAGATCAACAACATGATCTTGACGGAAATGGAAAAGAATATCTTGGCTAATTCGACACATCTCGATGAGAAGTGAAATGGATGAAATGAGTACTCCATGTGATTTGTCCAATGAGGAGAGTAAAAGAGTTCGAGTGATCGGTAGAAAATATTCGACTAATTCAGGAAGTTTTCTAATCATTCGCGTTGCACATAATAACGCCTTTTTCTTCAAATAACTGTTATTCGATTTAATTAATTTTTCAATTTCTACTGTCAACTCACGACACATAGATGGCGAACATATCGATGCGAATGTCGATAAAGCCAATGCTGCAACATATTGATTGGAACTATTAAGATCATTTTTCAAACTGTTCGTCACAAGAACATGAACTTCTTGATTCTCATCCAATAATAACGTTGTAGCTAAATAGCCGATCCTCTTATCAGTGAATCTGGTAGATGCCACTAGATTAATTGCTGGCATTTGTCCAAAATGCGCCTCGTAACCCAACATGTGAATGTAAAGTAGTTTCGCTAAATTTCTGCATCGCCAAGTCGTATCGGTTCGGAATGAATCTCGAATAAATGCACTTTCCTTTTGAACGATCTGTCGTTCTTCTGATGCCGTTTTCGCAGAACGAATCTGTCGAATCAGATCTCTCAATCTCATCGGAGTATGGGTGATTTGGAGAACGGCATCTTTAATCTTATCGATATTATCGATAATATTCGCTTTCATTTTCGAATTCATTCTAGATTATCGCTCATTGAACTCTTTTTATTTCCCTAAAAAAATTCAAACAACTTATCTACATTTTCAAAAGAGAAAAACATTTTTTCCATATAAAATTCATCAAAATTTTATTAATTTATAAGTTGTTCAAGTATTGTGTTTTTTTGTGTTATTCGGCGTGTGTTTTTGTGTAGATTTGTGAAAATAAAACGCAAGAGAATTGTTTTTATAGCGAGAAATGAAGGAATAGATTCTTGAAGGAAAACACACGTAAGAGAAGGAGAAAAATACAAATTAAGATATCGATTAATCGGATACATATCAAAGAAAAATTCGTGTGGAAAAATAGAGACGGAAATGGAGGTGAAATATTCCTATCATCACCATTACATACTTCTCACAAATCACTTGATAATGAACTTCTCCTCTTCCAATATATGAAGTGAAAATGAGAATCATTTATTTTTAATTAAATTCGACCAACTCTCCAAATCATTTTCCATTTATTTATTAGTATACAAAAAATTTATTTTGAAAATTATGAGATCACAAAACAAACATATCGGGAACATTCTCTCCAATCTCTTCCCTCAAATTTCTTATTAGAATGATGAGCTTTATCGAAATAAATGAGGAAATGTTAATGAACTTTCTACTCCTCTAATTTTCTATTCCGCATTTTCTATTTAATACTAGAAAAAAAAAGTAACACATGTCAATTCATATCAATTGTCAATCAATGAAAGAGCGGAAAAATCTACAAAACAATTTGAATATGTAGAATTTCCACGACGAACATTTATTAGTCGAAACAAAACGAATGAAATAAATAGTTTTTTTTCTCGATCATTCAACAACAAAATTTATAGAAGACGATTCTTTTGAATGTGTTACAAAGATGAATTGAAATTACAGAAATTCATTAAGTTTACTAGATCCACCATCCAATTATGTTCCGCTACATTAAATGGAGGAAAAATTAGATTTTTTTTTTAAATTAAATTTCTTTTACTAACACAATGATGTTATTGATGGGAATGTGAATTAGTTTAACGAAGAATCCGATGAATCCCATCAAAGCGAAACCGATAGCAGTAGCTACTGCAATCTTTTGAAATTCCCTTCGATCTGGTTTGGTACATTTGCGAACTAATCGATAAGAATCCTTCGTGAATTGTTTCGCTGGTTCGATGTAACCGATAATTTGATCCATATCTGATAAAAGAAAAGTCTAATTGTGAAAGAAGAAATTGGAAGAAAGTGATAATATGAAAAAGTGAAAAAGTTAAAAATAAGTGAATGAGATCAAATGATATAGAGAGATAATTAAACTGAATTTTTTTGATTGTTATTTTTATGTACAAAAATTATTTTAATTATATAAAACGAGAATTATTCGGACATTCTCTCTCCATCCATATCTTTCTCTTCAACATTCACTCTCATCAAATTCTCAGCAATCTGCCATATTTGAATAACGTTATCTTCTGATACTGAAGCCACACAAAATGGAATATGTGGAGCGATTGAGAAATCGGAGATTCTTGCTGAATGACCTGCATGAATAAATGCCAATTCCGGTGGTCCACCATCATCCATTCGAGCATGTTCGTCATCCACATTCGCTAAATCCCAAACATGAATACGACGATCAGATGAAGCTGAATAGAAAACATGAGAAGCATTTGGTGACCATCCTAATTGTGTGATTTCATCTAAATGAGTTCCACATCGACTCACATGTGTTATATCATTTGTATGGGGAGCACGTGATGTTCGAATTACTTCTCCATTCTTTTGTTGTTCTAAATCACCACCTAAAACATATAAAGGACGACCAAATCGAAGACAACGTAAATCCCAAAGACAAATTACTCGTTCCGTTCCACCAGTAGCGATTAATGTAGAAGAAAAAGGAGACCAAGCAACGGCATTAACTTCTGGTGTTTTTGATGAACTTTCCGAAACGTTAGCAAGTGCAAGAGTGGAGAGTGCCGCATTTCCATTCCGTCTCAAATCCCATAAAATAAAATGACCATCATCACCGACAGATGCGAATAATTCAGCATGTTGAGGATGCCATGCCACATCCTCCACCACCGCTTGATGACCATGATATGATTGTAGAGGACGTAATCTCGGAGTATCTTCCCCATTATTCAACATAGTACTCGACGTTATCATTTTCCGATTATCTGGTGATAATTTCATAGAATTTCTTTGAAATGATCCAAAAGAATTTTGTTGATAATAATTCTGTCGTTGATAATCCATCGAAATTGATGGTGGTTGTTGATAATAATTTCCTTCATGTTCATCCTGCATTTGTCGATGTACATCATGATGATGATGATGATGATGATGATGATGAGTTGTAGTAAGTGGTTGTCTCGAAGAATCGAAAGTTGTCGAATTTATATCCCAAACTAAACAAACTCGATCTTCACTACCACTTAAGACGTAACCGGGTTTGTGTGGTGACCAAGCGAGACCATAACCTTCACTGTCATGACCAATCAATTTCATCATAGGAGCACAATCATCTTCCGTACCCAAACCGTCCGATGGAACTTTTGACCAATCGAAAATAAAAACTTCTGCTCCCGGAGCTTTTGTGGCGAAAATGAAAGAATTCTGTGGCATAACACGAGCACGATTTACTTCACCATCATGTGGTACTTTAACATTCGTAACAATTTCCCCACGCGGTTCTCCAAATCCACCATATGCATATGATTTATCATCATAATGGGTCGCTTCGTACGGAACTTCATCGAACGGCATTTTACAATGAGCGATCATCACATAGTTCTTCGATTGCGTCGTCTTTGGCATATGTGTACCGAATAATAGAGAGATCTCTTTCGTATCGTCATCAGGATTGACTCGGATATCCTGCATAATTTGAATTGTTAATGATGGCCATTGGAGGACTTGATTCATCATGACGTCGTAAAGGAACGGAACATTCTTCCTCCAAATTTTATACTCGTCATTCAGTACTCGTTGCTCATTAGCTGTCCGTTGAATCTCATGTACCTTCTCTCGTTCCTGATCCATCACTGGGATGTCTTCAGGAATACGAGACTGGACAGTCAAATTCAACGGGATTGTCGAATTGTTATGATGCATTTTCACTTTCTCTATCAAAGATAACTACGTTTTACTTGAGAAGCGACACACAAACAATTTAAATTTACACGTTGAAATCAGCTTCATTTTTCTCATTAAACCAAAAGTTAAATTAAGAAAAAAATTATTTTCATATTTTTTTCAAGATAATTTATTTCAAATGTTTGGCTTTTATATTAAATTATAATTATAAAATGTTCACATAAAATTTAGAATTATATTTACAAATTACATTAAAACAAATTTACCTTAACTTAATTAGCATGCATATAAATAATTTAAAAGTGAATAAGTCAAATGCATTCTCAATTTAGAATAATTTTATTCGAATTTTAAGCTTTTCTCAGATTTTTCTCATTTCTGAATGATACTTCACCATGAATTATGAGGTTTGCCGATTTTTCTGTTTTTTATTTCCTCCATTTTCATTTGTCGTTTGTTAGACAGTTTTACAGTCGACGTCGATTAAAATTCTACAAAAATTCTGCAAAGATGTGAAAATCAGTTATTCAGGAAAAAAGAAGGAAGATCTCATCAAACTAATCGTTAAATGGAGAGAAGCGCCAAATATAAAATTACACGATATTTTGTCCTTCGAAAATTGTTTTCAGTTGACCATCAAAAAATTAGGTTTGTCAATTCTACTTTTTTATCAAAAATTTTATTTTTTATCAATTTCATCTTCAATTACAGACGATTATAGTACATTAGCTCCATCTGATTTCTATGAGAGAAAGGAGACGATTGAAAAACATCGTATCCGTTCGTCAAATATTTTTCGTCTTTTTTTTTTCTTATTTTATTGGGATAGAAAATGATCCAAATTCGAAAAAACTTCATACGAGTTTGATGAATTTCCAATTGACGGAACGACATTTGACTATGTTGAAAACGAATAAATCCTTTTTAATTGTTTTGATGTTTGGTGATTGTTCCGGTGATGCAACGATGCCTTTATCGTTGAAAGTAATTTTAAATGATTTAAATGTTCAATTACCAGTTAAATTTTTTCTAAATTTTTTTTTTGAATTTTCATCATTTTAGTTGGCTGATTTGGGAAATGATAAAGGAGGTGTCTATCGAGTAGCGAAACCGGTCGAATTAATAAATGTAAAGAAAGAAAATTTTCTCGAGATTACATGGAGAGCAACAAAAGACAATCATGTTTTTATTTCATTAATTATCATCATTTCTTAATTCCAGTAGACTTATTCGGTTTGGGTGGATTTTGTACGATATTGTTCGAACGGAGAATTGCGAAATCATATTGTTCAGAAACGAGTGACGACGGTAAAAGAAGCACATGAACGATTTAAAATCAAAGATGATGATGACATTTCAACGAAAGAAATTACCACCAGTATTTTATGTCCAGTTTGAATTATTTAAAAAATAAATTTCAAAAATTATGTTCAGATAACAATGGAGGTGATGAAGTATCCGGTGAGAGGTGTCAATTGTAAACATCTCCAATGTTTCGATTGTGAAGCATATATTTCCACCAATTTCATACGAGCTACATGGAAATGTCCAATCTGTAATCGAACAACTCGATTGTCCGATCTCTATTTCTGTCAATTTATCAAATCGATTTGTGAAAAAATGAAAAATCGGAAAGAAACAATTATTCAATTTGATAACCAATTAAATTGGAAATCTAAAGATAATGTTGAAGAAATCATTTGTCCTGATGATTCCGATGAGGAAAATGATGAGAATGAAATTCCAACACCATTACCCGGAATGAATATTGTTCAGACTAATAATATAAATAAAACAGATGAGATTGATAGTGATATTGAATTTATCGTTTTATCCAGTGATGATGAAGAGGAAAAAAAGAAGAAGAATGATGATAATGATGATGATGAAATACGGAAGAAAGAGAAAGAGAAGAACAAGAAAAAGGAAAAGAATGAGAATAAGAATAAAGAAAAGAATGAGAATTCCGGAAAACAACAGAAACAATCGAAAACGAGAGAATTGGAAAAAACGTTAACGGAATCAGCGCCAGATTGCTCGATAGGAATGTCGAAAAAAATTCTGGAAATAACAAAAAATACCCCTACCGACCGACAAATTAATGTGATTAAATCTAAAAAGAAATTGAAATTGATTTCGAACGAAAAAAACGGAAATGAAAAAATGAAGAAAAATTTGACTGGTAGTTCCTCGATGATCAAGTCATCCAATATACCAGAATCATCAACACCTCATAAACCATTAAATATACCATTACTTTATTCACCCAGTCAGAAATCACCGGCGAATAAAGATCGATCTAATAATCCAGAATCGTCAATGATAGAAAGACCATCAAAAATATCAGAATTATCTACGATAAATAAACCATCAAATATATCAGAATTATCTACGATAAATAAACCATCAAATATATCAGAATCATCTACGATTAATAAATCATCAAATATATCAGAATCGTCAACGATTAATAAATCATCAAATGTAACTAATTCACCGTCTGTTCAGTCGTCAATAAATGCACCAGTTGTGCACGTCGTTCCTGCGTTGTCGTTCGGACCTCAATTTCGATATCGTCCTGCTCATCCAACTCCTTCACCCAATAACGATAAGAATGATATACATGAAACGAGAAGAGAAAAAACTTATGGAAATGATCGACATCATATCGATAGAAGAGAAAGAAGAGATGATAATCGTTATCGAGATAAAGATTATCGATTAAGGTCACCCAATTATTCTGATAGACGACATAATGGAAGAAATTATGACGATCCAAAATCAAATTATCATAAAGATGATCCCAAATCATATAATTATAAAGATGATTCTCGAAATAAAGATTATCATAAAGATGATTCTCGAAATAAAGATTATTATAGAGATGATCATCGAAATAAAGATTATCATAAAGATGATCCTCGAAATAAAGATTATCATAAAGATGATCATCGAAATAAAGATTCTCATCATGAGGACGATAATCGACATCGAACGAAACGGATACGTTCAAATGAAACAGAGAGACAAACGAAAAAAACTTGTCGATGGCCCAATCCATCTGACGACCGGGAAGAAGAACAAAATTCGAAGAAACCTAATCCATCTCTTTCTCCAACGTCACATTCCATTAACAATAAACGTACCGAGAATACCATTCAATCTTCACATCCAAAAACATCAACGAAAACAGATTATGAGGAACAATTAGCGGCCTTACCTCGTCTCCTACCAAAACCGCCATCAAATATTATGATGTATGGAAATCGACCCTTCCACCAACCGATCGATCCGAGAATGAATCAATATATGGGATATATGAGGGGAAATCATAATCTACAGACGAACATTCCATCACATTTAATTCCCTTCCCACCACCTCTAATCCAACGCCCAAATCTTCTTACAAAACCGCTTCTAATGAATGATGTACCACCGAACAATTTCCAAATTAATTCTCGACCAATTACCGGTCCCATTCAACCGTCTATATCTCATGTAATTTCAATGCCGCCCAATCATGAAGAGCGAAAGAACAAAACATCACAATTTGATATGGAATCACAATCGAAGAGAGTCGTCAATAACCCGAACGAAACGATAAACTGCTTTAAATTGATTCATCAGAAAAACCATCGTAACAATATGTATAAATTACTGTAAAATACACTTAAACTAAAAAATAGAAAGACTGAATAAAAATTGTAAAGGAAATTTTAAGGAAAATTTAGATTTAAATTTTGAGCTGATCCAAAAAACGAACAGAATGCAGAAATATTTCTCTCGTGCAATTCTAACGAATTTCCATCGAACTTTCTCCTCATCTTCTTCACTCCAAAATAAAGTTACCATAATACCTGGTGATGGAATCGGACCGGAAATTTCGGATTCCATTCAAAAAATATTCGCTGCTGCCGATATCCCGATCGAATGGGAACCAGTTGACGTGACTCCGGTGAAAGGAATTGATGGAAATTTTCATATTCCTAAATTGGCTATCGATTCCATTCGTAAAAATGGAATCGCTTTAAAGGGACCATTAGCGACACCGATAGGAAAAGGACATAAATCTCTCAATTTGGCTTTACGTAAAGAATTCAATTTATATGCGAATGTCCGTCCGTGTAAGAGTTTGGAGGGATATAAAACACCGTATGATAATGTTGATCTGGTAACGATCCGAGAGAATACGGAAGGGGAATATTCCGGAATTGAACATGTGATTGTTGAAGGAGTGGTTCAATCCATCAAATTGATAACTGAAGAAGCGTCGAAACGTGTTGCTCGTTTCGCCTTCGAATATGCGAGAAATAATCATCGACATCATGTGACGGCGGTACATAAAGCCAATATCATGAGATTGACTGATGGAATGTTCTTGAGATGTTGTCGAGAAGTGGCGGAAGAATTCGACGATATCCATTTCGAAGAGAAATATCTCGATACCGTTTGTTTACAAATGGTTCAGAAACCGACATCTTTCGATGTTTTGGTCATGCCAAATCTTTACGGAGATATCTTGTCGGATTTGTGCGCAGGATTGATCGGAGGTCTAGGCGTCACACCATCAGGAAATATTGGTGATGGTTGTGTCATTTTTGAATCAGTTCATGGAAGTGCACCAGATATAGCTGGGGAAGATAAAGCCAATCCAACTGCTCTACTTCTCTCGGCGATTATGATGTTGAGACATATGAATTTACAAGAGAAAGCTCTCCAAATCGAGAATGCGTGTTTGGATGCCATTCGTCATGGTGATTATCGGACGGCGGATTTGGGCGGAAGTTCCAAATGCTCCGAATTCACCAACGACATCATCTCACGTCTCAAATGAAGTAACGGATAATGTAGGCAGAACATGACACTATTTCTATTTTATTTTCATCTAGTTCCTCAATTTCATAAAAATCATCAAATTTCAAATTTCTCGAAAAAGTTCAAGTTTCTTATTTAAAAATTTTTAAGTTTTTTCTCATGAGACTTTTAGCATGTCGCTAAATTTAGGAATAGTTGTGTGAAGATATTAAAATTTTTTCATTTTATGTTAATGTGAAATATAAAGCCAAATATTTGAAAATTGGGAATTTTTATAATTTAAAAATTTTTACAATTTTCTTCATTTTCCTTTTTGTACTTATTTGGTTAAGTAGTTTAGTTAAGTTGCACATTTTCATCTCTTTTTCGATTGATATAGTTTGCAGAAATGTCGATAAGACATTTCCACAATCAGACAAAATGCATTTGATTGAAGGAAGGAAATAATGATACGCAGTAGGAATGGTAGAGGAAGATGAGACGATTAACATTCGTCGTTTGTTCGATTAAAAAGACAAGAAGTTGAATGATGATGAGGACTAATAAATTTAAGGAGATTATTGTACTAGAAACGAAATGAGAGTCACAAGAGAAAAAAACGATAAAAGGTTAAAAGGGATAATAATAATTTGATGTGTGGGGGAAATAATAATGTTATCTCTGTTCGGTTGTTGCAGTATAAAATGAAATATACAGTATTGTATGTTTGTATATGTTCTCATTTGGACCTATCATTCTACATACACCTACACAGTAACATTCACTTATTTGTACATATTCACTAATATACAGTATATGGTGGAAGTACATAAACATGAATGATTGAGGAAGGAAATAATTTTAGTAAGTTGTAGACGTCGACACAGTTAAGTAGCATGCACTTCCAATAGAGGAGTGTCGATTGGACGAATGCATTTGAAGGGAGGTTGATTGAAACTGCTAGAAAATGTGTACAGGTATTGGGCGGGTGGGTTGAGAACGAGGTTCATTTGGGAGAAAGAAATAAAGAAAAACGAAGGCCAAAACTTTCTGTTTTCTGGGATGATGAAATTGGAGAGTGCCTCAGCGACTGATGTTGAATATATTCCTCAAATGTTGACTGTAATTAGGAAGACTGATCATATATCTTCAGTGATGTTATTTGAAATTTGAATTAATAAATAAATTAAAGAAAGAAATTGTATTTATTTCTCTTTCCTTCACAGGAGAGAGGACAGGAAAAGATACACACGGAGAGAAAACGATATATTTCTCTTTAATTTCTGATCTTTCCACGGATAATGGCCAAATGGAAAGGTAAGAGGATGAAAGAAATAATAAATGTTTCTTATTATCAACACAACCACCTATACATACATGTTCCCTTGTATGGCAGTGGACGAACGATTGAATGGACATTATGTGTGTGGCAGTGTGTGTTTATGTGAGTGATGAATGGGAATTGCTCCGTCCGTGTATGTAGAAGGCGAGAAAAATATATTCCTTCGATTGAGCGAAAAGTTGAGCGATCGATCGGCTGTAGAATCTACATCAGATATCCATCATAATCACGATGACGATGATGATGATATATTTTGACGAAATGACAAATAAAAGAAATAAGTTGACATACGTCCAAATGATGAGAATTTTATTGTGTGTGTATGTGTGTGAGTGTGTGTGTGTGTGTGTGTGTGTGTGTGTCGATGATATATTCTCCCGCATCAATTTATACAAATGAAAATAATGAATAGAAATGAATAGTAATTTTGTCTTCTTCTTCCTCTTTCACCAACACCATCATCACCACCATCACCAACATCAACAACAAGAACAACATCATTCTTAATAAAATCTTTCTAGATTATATAATTGTTAATGTAAATATTTTTGCAGCATTGCAGTCTGCCATCAACGATTAACATCACCATCATGATGGTTATCATTCTTGTTGTTCCCGGTCGGTGATGTTGGCAATGGTGCAATTGGAAGAGAATAAAATTACTAACTGATTGAGAGTAGAATGATGGTGAGATGAGAAAGTCGTGAACGGCATCTGTCTGGAATGAACTGGAAATTAAATTTTATGTAATAATTGAAACGATATTGGATATATGTGAATTATGATTCTCCTTCCACTCATGATCGTATATGATGATCGTTTACGTATGTTCTTCACGTCTTCCCTCTCACTCAAACTGAAGTTGAGAAAAGAGTTCTTCTTTCATCTATACCTAATTATTCGGAGTAGAGGAGGAGAGTCGAAAGATGTTTGAAGGAGAAATTGAAGGAAAGAAGAGAATTGATCGACATTTTAACTTTCTTCCACATAGACATAGACTGCATTAAATTACGTAAATTGTTGTATAACAATGAATAAGGTGGCGAGAGAGAGAGAGAGAGAGATGAACGACAATTCCATTTCATTCCTTCTTTCCTTCTTTCTTTCTTTCTTTCATTCACTCTCCTCCACTTCGCTCACACAAATGACTTATGTAAAAAACTGTTGAAATTCCCCCCAAACTTTCCCCACATGCTCTTATGTCATTGTATGTTATCATTCTCCCATAAACGGTATATGTGTGTAAGCGATTGAATCGAATCGAATTGAATTGATGAAAAGGAAGAACAATTCTAGTTATTCTTGTCCACATCCTCCTCCTCGTAAAGAGAAGGAAGATGATAAGAGAAGATCCGATCTCTCCATCATGTTACTGTGACGACGGATGGAATATAAATTCTTTTTAATTTCCTACTTAATAATAATAATCAGCTCATACATCAACCCTCATACTCGACTGTATATCATACAATATTCCTTTAGAATAGTTAAAGATAAAATTTTTATTTCATACATTTCGGCCCGAGTGTAGCGCGGAGAATGTCCATGTGCGCAAGCGCACCAAACAATTTCTCCGCACTTCCATCCACATAAGAGTATATCTGTGTGTATGTTGCATAATGTTGACATATAACCTATAGAATAATGATCTGTTTATGACATAGATTCTCTACATTTCGTTCGAAATGGAACGAACCCGACTCAACAGCACCATACATACAACTACGTATATTATTCCATCGGCAGTTGGTTGGGAGAAAAATCTTCCAATTGCTAATATCGTAAGTGAATTGGAAGGAGCTATAGTGTTTCTTTAATAAACTGAATTGAATTGAATACATATGTATTGGAAGAAATACATCCACTATTACTACCATTCATATAGAACATGCTCATGTTACCAACATACGAATACATACTGACAGGTTTGCACGATCCCTAACCAAATCGTGCTATGAGATAAAACAATTATTTCTTCGTCTTTCCTCCCAATCATGATGAGTCTCTCCCCCTCGTACGTAGACGCACATATTAGTGTATTTTATGAATTAGTTCTTATCTCCTTTCTCACAAGGTCAACTCACTCACCAACTCTCAGACACAATCCGTTCATATTCCTCATTTATGCTTCCGAGAATGATGTGTTTGACGAGCAATTGACACGTAATTGACAAGCGTTGAAAAACATCTCCAAATACCAAATACCATCGATCCAATCCATTCGCTATTGTTTGATGGAATCGATTAAATGTCAATTTTTAAATTTCCATTTTTTTTTCAGTTTGATTAACTGGAATTGAGATACATTTTGTATCTCCCATTTTTGGTGTGAATATCGTTGTAATTAGAGAGGAAAAAATAGTAGATGTATGTGGAAGAGAATTGGAGTGAATGAAAAGGAAATTAATGAGCATTCATGATGACCTATTGAGAGAATTTCTTCTCGTCCTTCTTTCTCGTTCCATATGTGTTCGGTGTAATGTGTAATTCTTTTAATGATATGTAGAACAATTCCACAAAAATTCTCTCATTTGTTTATTCTTTGAAAAACATAAAAGAAAGCCATCTCTCCCCCCTCTCTCTCTCTCTTTAGCGATCCATCAACATCGTTCGACGAATTATTGCGGTTTCCTAATTCCGTCACATGACCAAATTTTCCATCAATGAAATTTCCATTCTTCTTTCAGAATCGGAGTCGGAGGAGGACGAGAACAGGATCACAATTTTCCATTAACCTGATGTGGATTTTTGAAATCTCTTTTTTGTACACGAAATTGTGCAGATAATGAAATGGAAATTTTTTTGAGGATATTTTGAAGATAAATTAATGATAATTAGGAACTGAATGAAATTGGGAAAATATATGATATAGTGGAGAGGATGGATGGAATTTGAAGAAATTCAAGAGAATTAATTCAATTAAGAAAGTATTTACGTTTTTCTTGTGTATAATCGTATTTTATGTGGACGTATAAGAACAATTGATCGGAATTTCCTCATATGTTTCCCCTCTACTTCGTCGAGAGAGACGACACAACTTAACGATATTATTTCAAGTGTTTGAAATTTCCTAATTTTTTTTTTCAAACTTTCTCAACATTCTGATATTAATAAGTAAATGTTTATTGTTAATTTCTTTTTATTATTAGTAGACGATTCTGATTAACGGGACGAGAAGAAAAGAAAGGTTTATTTCGAGCAACGATTTTCGTTGGAATATTCGGAATTTCGATGAATAATCGAATCCTCGTTATGTTGAATGATCATCTGAACGATTTGAAGAAACCGAAGAAAACATTTAACAAAATTAGCAGAAGAAAAATTTTAGTGGATCGATCGGAAAATGCCCGATAATGGTGCGATGATTAACAGTTCATCGTCGGAGACTTGTCGGAACCATGTCGATTTACAACAACAACAACCACCGCAATTCTCACCACAACAATCACCAAATCATCTTCAACAACAACAACATCATCATCATCATCAACAACAACAACAACAACAATTGTACTCTCAACAATATCAAACACATCAACTTCAACAACAACAACATCATCACCACCACCAACAACAACAACAACAGAGAAATATACAACAATATTCTCATATGATATCACAACCATTAGTTCAGATTTCGCCTGAACAATTCACTTCGAATCAATTCAATCTCTTCTCTCCATCACATCAAGTCATGTCACCACAATCTTCAGCACAATTCCATCTTCAACAACAACAACAACAACAACAACAGAAGATACAACAACAACAAATGACAAGTGTGGCGGGACATGTTCAATCGATACAAACGAGTCATGTGTTTGAGAATGTTGGAGGAATGCAACCACAATTGATGCAACAAGCAAATCGTTTCCTCTCTCATTTATCGTCAAACGATCAATTGTTAAATACTCCTAATCAACATCAGACGTCGATGATAATGAATCAACAATTGAATAATCAACCATATCTTTATCAAAATCTAATAACTAATCAACCCACCATATTAGACGCATCTAACAACAACAACAACAACAACAACAATAACAACAATAATCAACAACAACAACTTTACAATCAGAATCAGTTGGAGAAGAGTCGATCGATGAATGCAGTAAATACGAATACAAATAATGCGATTAATCAATTCGGACAAATTATTAATAATACTTTCGTTTCTCTTCCACAAACATTATCTTCCCACGTAAATAATGTGGGGAATGTTGTTGGTGTTGGTGAGCAGAAGAAGAATGTCCAATCGATTCCGATTCCAGCCGAACAATATCAGTCAACACTTCCTCCTCTCGTTGTCACGTCGACAGAGAATGTTCTTCCGGTGAATATGAACAATGTGTTTCTTCAACAACAATCGCCTAAACACATCAATCCTCCACATTCCTTTACCATCTCCAATTCGATGTCAACTTATCCGTCGAAAATAACGTATTCTATGCCCATATTAACTATACCGTCATCATCTACACAAACTATGAATTCCACCAATCTCAATCAATGGAATCCATATCTGCTTGACGGTTATCAACAATCCAATTATATTATCAATCCTCTTTCAATCTCCTCCTCAAATTCCATCATTTCCACTCCCAACTCTTATGCAGTCACTTCACCTCATCATCATCAACAAAATCATCATCAACAACAACAACAACAACAACAACAACATTCACTTCAACAACAACAACATTTACAAAATATACAACGTCAACAACAACAACAACAACAACAACAACAGTCGGTAGAGCAACAATATGTTCAATCGTATTCGACGAATGAAAATGAGAATAAACGATCGATATCGATGGAGAATAAGAATAATAATATAATTGTAGATAATTTGAGGAATGTATCCTCGCCCTCAATCAATCAATTGCCGTTGAATGTCCCTCGACAATATTTGCCTCCACAAGAATTTCAAATGAGAAATATCTCCATTTCACAATCTATTCAACCGATCACATCAGCTCATCTCATTTCCGTCACCAGTCAAATTAATCATCTTCCAACTTCTAATCATATTTATCAACAATCTATTTCTTCACATAATCTCCACCCACCATCCTCCCAATATCAACAACAACAACAACAATGGCACCAATTCCAACAATTCCAGATTAATGAACAATTATCGAATCAAATGATTTCTTCACCATCATCTCTCATTTCACCTCCCATCAATTCATCGACAACAATCAATGCATCAGACGACAATCCACTGAATCATTCGACGAAAACCGTTCATGACGGTTCTGAAAAAAATTCCCATACCATCAACAATAAACCATCAATAATCGATAATGAGAAGAATGAGATGGTGAATCAGATCTCTTATTCCCAATTACCATCACATTCATCTCCAAATAATCATCTCCCGTCCACCGTCACTACTACGAATGGTCAAATTCGCTCTACGAAAAATTCGAGAAATCATCGAACTATCAAAAGTCGATCATCGATTTCCGTTTCGGTTAATACATCCACTGCCACCACTACAATAACAACAACAACAACATCTGCCATACCGTCAATTGTGACGAGTGTGAGTGTGAGTGAATCGACACCAATTCATCGATCTTCCACAACAACCACCACAACATCTTCTGGTGGTCGAAGTATTTTTACAGCAGCGGATTTGGATCCAACGCCACATCATCGAAAGAAAGACGAGGAGAGTAAAGTGAATTTGGAGATAAAAAATGTTTTATTGAAAATGGGAGATGAGGAAGATCGACCGACATTCGTCGAACAAGTCGTCGAAGTTTGGATAGAACGTGGACAAGAGGTCAAATGTTGTCCACAAGTCAACAAACATAATTTTGATATTTATAAATTGTACAAGAATGTCATTAATCGTGGTGGATGTTTTGCTGTCAATAACAATCGTCAATGGCGAGAAATCGCTACACAATTAGAAATTGGATCATCCGCCAGTGCCGCCACAACCGTCAAAAAGAATTATTTACGATATCTCATTCATCATGAATATAAGAACGCGAGAAATGGAGAAGATCCAGCCAAGACGTTAAATGTGATCGCTGATGAGATTAAAGCTCGGAAGGAAAAAAGGGAGAAACGAGCACAAACCAAATTGGAGAGTGAACGTCTTAATTCAACTCAGATGTCTGATAATGTCACGTCGTCGACAACTGTCAAAAGTTTGAGTAAAAGTCGAGATACTTCATCCAGGAAAGTTTCATCAACATCATCATTGAAAAATACAACAATAATAACAACAACAGTGACTACGTCTAATAAACAATTATCTATTTCCTCTTCTATTAATGTGACGAGTTCATTGACGGGATATCAGGAACATCAGATAAAAGACGAACCATTAAAATTAGAAGATCAACAACAACAACAGAAACAACAACAATCATCGATTATGAATGATTCATGGAGAAGTAATTCGAATATATTTGACGATTCAATAAAAACAGAAGACGATTCACTTCTCCATTCGACTGACGTGTCGATGAGAGAAGATATTGTCGATTCATCCAAAAATGTCGATTCGAACATCCTTAATAATCATCTTCCCATTAATCACTCGATTCCTTATCATCAATCAACAACATCAGTCATTTCTACGTCATCCATTCCCGTCAGTAATGGTTCTGATCTCGTTCATCCATTCGTTCTATCTATATCCACTCCCAACGTCATGTTGCCACCACTAAAATCTCAAATAATAACAACAACAATTTACAATGATAATTGTCCAACAACAACATTAAAATCATCATCAAATTTTATAAATTCAAATTTGATTGATAAAAAAATCAATGATCATTCTCCAACTGCCAATAACAATAACAACAACAACAACAACAACAACAATTGCAACAACAATAACGCTTTGATTTACAACGAAAAGATAATGGAGAATGTGTTGCAGAATAATAAGGAGAATATGTTGGGAGGAAAAATGACATTGACACAACAACAACAACAACACACTCCACCATCACCCAATAAGTTAGTAAGATAATTATTTTTCATTCTTCTCTCATATTACATCATAAGAAATTAAGTTTGATGACATTTGCTTAATATTTCCATTCGAATAATTTTAAGTGCACAAAAAATGCACTTATTAAGCGCTAATCGTTTGATGGTCGTATTGAAAGTATTAGCTTTCGATTGATTGATTTGAAACGGCTATTACTTCGATCGCCATCGAATTTTTGATTGGAATTCAAACAAATTTTTCGTTTCACCTTCATTAAAATTAGTAGGACGATTTGAGAAAATTTTTCATAAATTATCATTATCATTATCATTTCTCGATAAGATCTAACCGATTTTTTTTTACTTCTCCAATTCTAGGGAGACTTTTGACGAACAAAAGGAAATAAATTTTTCTTCTCGTCAACTCAAAATGGAGAATGGACAAAATTCCTACGATGGAACAAATGAACGTTCACCAATGCCGTTATCATCATTAACAAGTAGAAGATCTTCGATGGACATGGATGAGAAAGTGAAACGAAAAGAATTGATAGAGAATAAGAAGACAACATCAATTTATTCGTCGTTGAAAGAATTACCGATGTATTTGAGAAATAAACAATTCCTTCCAGATTTATCGACACCGGAAGCATCAGCTCATATTTTCCTCTCTTCACTCCTTCATAATGCCAATCGATTATTTCATTCCTTTCCCAACAAATGGTCGGAAGCGAAATCCGCATATGAAAAATATAATACGGAAAGACAAATTTATCCTGAATTAATGATGACGACGATGTGTCCAAATTCTTCTCAATATTGTCGATCGTTGATAAAAAATAAAATCGACGATGGCTTCCCATCGAAAATATCCGTTGCTGATTTATTGAACGAATCTTCATCTCAACATTGGCCATTGCACAAAATTCAGAAACTTTTCCGTATTTCTCATCATTCGAAATTGTTGAGACATCGAGAGAAGAGACAAAATCAAAATTCCTTCAAATTTTACATACCAGCTATCGAACATCATCAATCTCTCAATCATCACACCGATAATGATTCGAATTGTTCAAATTCCAATACAAATCTCTCTCAAACAACTTCGACGATGAGTTTGAGGAAGAATCGAAATAGACAAAATTCTACTCACTCACTTTTCGGTTCGAATTCACTCCAAAAATCCAGTTCCACTAACATCAATAACAATAACAACAATAACAACAACAGTAATTTATCAGGATCATCATCTTTCGTAGCTTCGACATCTGATTCGACATCATTTGAAATTAATCATAATAATTTAAATTATTATTCTTCATCGTCATCATCATCGAATAATAATGGAGCTGGAGCACGACTTCAATCGACGTCGTCGTCGACTATTGGAACGAGCACATGTATTTCCCCATCGAAAATGTTCATTGATGTTGATCGAATAATTATGTCGATGAAAAGTGGAATTCCCACCGACTGTTCTTGGGCGTTCGATTATTTGAATGTTCTTCTCTCCGACGAGAGTTTACCGATTAACGATTTGATTAATTGTGAGAAATTCATTTCGGTTGATGATATGAAAATTATTCTCTCTCTCCTCATCCATCATTGTCATGATTGTATCAAATATTTCTTATCAGACGACAATTCTCCATCGAATAAATCAGATGAAAAATTATTTAAAAAATTAGAAAATTTCGATGATGATGATGATGATGATAATGATGATGATAATGATAATGATGATGAAATTTATAGATCGATGAAAGAGAAGAATGAGCAACCGATTTATTTGAATCGATCAACTGATCATTATTCGGCGTGTTTTTCAGACAGGAAACGTTTCATGCCACAAAATCTCCTTCTGGAACTGAACACGAAGAAACGACGAAAAATTTATTCGAAAGATGTTAAGAAATATGAGAAATCGATTGAATATGATCCCTCACTCATTTATCGACCGATCGCTTATCATACGATTGTCGATGCACAACAATCGACGAATGAATTAGTTGAATCGAATTTGAAATTAGAAATACGAACAGGAATGACTTCCGTCTCCGCTAAAGTGTCTCCTTCCACAAATTCAAATTATTCGAACAAAGAGATAATGAATGAACAATTTTATTTGAGTCAAATTCGTCGTTATTTCGGACGGACATATTTGAATGAAAAAGAGAAGAATCTTTTCATTCAACTTTATCGTATCAATAATCGATTAACGATGAAAAGGGAATATTTCCATCAATTGAACGAATCGACAGATAAGAACATTTTATTGAAATCGATGTTGACAGGGAAATCGATGAGTGACGATGAATTAAAATTGAAGAAGAATCAAATTGAGATGAATGAATTGAAAGAAGTAATCGATCGATGGAATGGTGAGATAGAATATGTTGATAGACAAGAACATATCGATCGTTTCTCGATTATTGACAACGAATTCTATTCTTCCATCTTTGCAACTGATCGTGAGAAGATGAAACAATTGAAATATATGAAATTATCGATTATAAATCATCGATTATTTACCATCATCAATATCATTCGATCCATCACTTTCATTGACACATATCAGAGGATGATGGGCGAGAATGGTGATTTATTGGCGTTAATTTGTCAATTGATGAATTTGAATTCGTTTGAAATATTTCGAAAAAATCATTCAATTTATTCAACTTTTCTTTTCGCTCATCATTCCACTTTCGTCATTTGTTCCAATATTGGTCGATATATCGATTTACATAATTCAATTTTCGATTATGATGACGTTATACAACTTTTGGAACTTCTCGTGCATTGTGCGTGCAGTGAATCGTCAATGGCGATCGATCCTGTCAACAATTCTTTATGGTCGAATGGATATCGTTTTAATCGAAATGAACCGGAAGATCCGTTTATCGATTTGTATGATAATATGAGTTATCGTCATCGTGATTATACAAAGAAACATCGAATGTTAATTGAGATCAAGAGACAAATTAGTCTTCTCAATCAATCCATTTTTTCCGCACAGGAACAACTCAAACAATTGGCAGTTACTTCCGGTGCGAAACGGAGAAATTTGACACAAAATCTTCATCAAGATCGTCTTCAACTTCAGAAATACAATCGACAAATTCAATTACTTCACAAGAATTTATGTGAATTATCAATCGCTTCACCACTCACCATTTCATCGATGGCATTGGAATGTCTGATGTTGTTAACGATTCATAAAGAGAATGTGTCGATTTTGATTAATCAATTCTCGTTCGTTCAACTCGCTCGTTTTCTTCATGTTCTCTCTTGTCGATTGAGTGGAATGGAAATGAATCACTCCTCCACAATAATTGCACATGACGCCCATTCATTCGTTTGGAATGTCCCATCGAAGAAACATGTGATTGTGAAGGAGTTGTGTGTCATTCTCATTTCGGAATTGTTAAAAGAGAATATCGATTATTGTTTCGTTCTTATGAAATTCCGTAATTTTATTCATGTGATTCTTTCGATTCTTGAAGATTTCGAACGATTATGTGAAATGATTTCTCAGAACGAAAATTCAAATAATTTACGAATTTCTCCATCGAAAAGTGAAATGAGTTCGGATCGATTCGCAATTAGAGGTGGAACAACATCAGATATTTTGATGAGATGCACATCCATTCTTCATCGTTTGGCATGTTCGAAGGAAGCTCATACTCTTCTCTTGAAATACGAGAAACGAATCATTCAATTATCCTGTTCGACATTACTCGACGGAATTATCGTCGAACAATTATCGAAAATTCTCTTCGAATTGCAGAAGAATTCCATCGATTATTTCAATTCGATTGTCTTAGATTCATCTCTACCATCACATTCACAACAATCCTTCGAAATCCTTTATGAAACGTCATTACTTGTCAATATTCATAACGGTGAATCATCAGAAAATCAGGAATTTAATAAATTCACGAAATCGAACGAATCCTTCAACAAACCATCAGTCAATCTCTTCTCAACTTATTTATCTCCTCCAATGTCATCCAACATCCTCCCTCCCACCACCACCATCACCTCCACAATCACTTCAACGAAACCATCATCAAATCCATCATCGAAAAAACAATTGAGTTCTTTGCGGACGATTTTAATGAAAAATAAAGTCGAACCAGATAAAGTGACCACATTAAAATCAACTTGTCGAATCGTTCCATCACTCACGAACACTAAACGGAAATTAGACACAGATCATCATTCATTGAAAAAGAAATTGAAAAGGAATTCAAATATTATTCCAAATATTAATGGAAAGAATTCGAAGAAGGATCCAATGGATGATTCGGATGATTTATTTGGAATTAGGAAACGAATGAGGGAAAATGGAATTAAAGACAATTCTTTCATTTCAAACGATTGTGATATTTCCGATGAATCGAATGGTGGAGATCAAATGATTTCTTCGTTGACACATCCCCCCTCATTCCTCGATATGAATTCAACTGGATCATATCAAGAAATGGAATTGACGGAGATGAATCGGAGAATGATGCTCCAACAAATGGATTATTCGAATAATATTGAAAATTCAAAATTTCCATCGTCACAATTATCCAGTCGTCGTTCCAGTAGTACGAGTTGTGTTGACATTGTGTCAAAAAATCCATTCTCCAATAATTCCGATAGTAATAATAGTTTGGTGGCGATTGATACATCATCGGGATTGAATGAGAAACAATCGAATGAGAACGATAATATCGATTTTCATAAATATTTCAAAAAATCGAATGTTTCTTTTCCAACCGCTCTCGTCAATGGAAAGTGTTGGGATCATAAAGATGGGAGTAATGACGATTTGATTTCTTCAACTAAACAAGATGGACAGATACTTAACATCTCATCCAATTCCTCTAAACGGTCGCCACCAACAATGAACGGAAAGGCGAAATTGGAATCGATCGAGAATACGAAAGAAAAATTCGCACAACTTACTCGGCAAGTGGTTTAAATTGATGTGGAAGTGAATGGAATTGATCGAGAATCAACAAATCACAACTAAGTCACATAAAAAGGAGAAATTGATATGGAAATTGATTAAGGACAGTTTTGACGGGATATGAAAATGAATCTTATCTCCCAATGATTTCTTTTTATTTAATTTAATTTAAATTCTCTTATAATATATGTTGCAGAAATTGTATAATAACCATCATTATCATTATCATTATCATCATCATCGGAAAAACCTACACAGAAAATGAAAATTTGCCTATCACCTTTCCCCCCTCCTTTCTTCAACATACACGAGAAGAGATATGCAGAACATTTTAATCTCAATTTCGATTTTGAAGTAAATTATTATTTAAGTATATCCGAATGCTCTTCTGGTTTTATTCCTCTTTTATTTCTGTAGATAAATTCGAATTTCTCTTTCGATCCATTTCCATTCAATCGGATAGATGAAGCAATTCCTCTTCATCTCCTCCTGTGAATGAATGTAAATTTCACAACGGTTCTTATTATTTGAATCAGTCATCTCTATTTGTATCGTGTGCACATATAACACATACACATTACACATATGTGCGCCCACACATCACACAAATACACACAGAGACTCAGAATTATATCTTAATAAAATTATTTCAATACGAATTTCATTTTGAACGTCAAAGGAAAACTTCTAGTTCTCATCCAGTTAGAGATGTGTAACGAATTTGAGAGAATCGGCTCTATCCTACGGATTTTTTATGGTTCGCTCTACTACTTGTGAGGGAAGAGATTGAACAAACGGAAAATTTGTTTCTTCTCTTGTTGTTGTTGTTGTTATGACGATGGGATTAGATTTGTCAATAGTTTCCTTGTAGTGTTCCCATGACGATTATATAAACAGTAATTAAACGTAGACAACTTATTGAATAACATTCAACTTTCTAACAGAAAAAACTTTCGAATATAATCTTTGCGAGAGAAACATTTCCTTCTTAAACACTCACCTTCATTTTAAAAGACTCTCATCTAATTAATAAAAAAAAGAAAGAACGATGTCTTCATTTGAGCCCACCGTTCCACGCGGTCCCATCGCCGCTATGTACTCGTCACCTGGACCTTGTTATGATTTGCCAGGTATAGTGGGAAGTAATAAACATGATCCTCGTTCTGTCCATCCTAAAGGTTTCCAATTTATCGCATTATTCTTCCTCTTTTATTGTTCGAAGCTGCTGCTTATAGTTTCGGTGGGAAGAACGGGAAATGGAAGAACGATTGTTCTCCTGGTCCTATTTATCTTCCACATGAGAAGATCTACAAGAATGGTAGAGACGGAACGCCTCAATATTCATTATATTCAAGACCGAAAGATATGAAATTATTTAAAGTTTTTTCTTCATCAATCTTAAATAACTTAAAATTATCACTCCCTGACTATTCATGAATTTTAAAGACACCAGGACCAGGATCATGTTAATTGAAATTTTTAATTATTATATCAAATAATGAATTCAAAAATTTGATAGATGCGCCAGAGAAAGGTGGAGAACAATCGAAATTACGATATCCAGCTTACTCGTTTGGTGTACGACATCGATCACGAACGACCGATAACAATCCTGGTTAGATTTTATGGTGATAAACTCGGTTTCGAACTATTTTACGAATGTTAGGACCAAACGCTTATTCCTTACCCAATATGGTCGGACAAACGGCACAAAGTAGTAAACCAGCAGCTCCAGCTTTTTCTATGACGAAACGATCAAAAATTGGCGGTTTCCACGAAGATTTACAAAAAGTTTTATTTTTTAAATAAAAAAAACGTTTTTTATTTCAACATTATTCTGAATAGACTCCTGGACCAGGTGCATATGATGCAATATCACCCAACATTTATCAAGATAAACAACCAAACTTCTCGATGACGGGAAGGAACATGATTCCTGGTGACACCACAAAAAAACCTGGACCGGGCGCATATGATGATAGTCAAGTTTGTGTGTAAATTTAAATATTTTATTTCACTTCTATCAGGTCTGGGCTCACAAAAATAAAGCACCTGGTTATTCGTTTGGAATCAGACACTCGAACTACATCGCACCACTAATAGTGGAACCGACTGAATAAACGGATGTTTATTCATGAGTAAATTCAACTGGAATTTTCATCGTAGAAATGGAAATATTTTACTCAACATTTTCAACAACTAATTGTTTGATCGATTGAAAAATAAATTTTTTTATCTTGTCGTTTAAAATCGTTTTGTTGTGTTGATTCTTCTTCACTGAATGTAAATTGTTGTGAATAGGAAGTGCACATAAAGTGCACGAGGAATTATATTTGAGGCATAATTTGGAGGTTGACGAGGAGATAAAAGTGAGTGAAGAGGAACATATAAAAGTGGAATAAAATTTAATGGAATAATAAATGTTCGCTGTATTGAGCGTCAGCGTTGCATGTAACTTATCAATATTGCAGCTGTTGCGCTTTTTGATCGTTGATTCTGGAAAGAATTAATGATATTCATCTTTTTCTGCATGACGATGACGGAGATGAGGGAGAGAATAGTATGAGAGATAGTTGAGAGTTGTTTGGGGGTGACTGAAGTAGTAAGAATCGATTAAGAAGTTTATGTTTATTCACTTCTCTTTGAATATGAATCGATCCAATGGAGAATGTGATGAATTGAATTCATTCGAAGAATTCATTTGACTAGAGATAAATAATTTTATATTGATATTTGATTGTGAAATTTCTGATCAATAAGTAGCCGAGTTGACACCGTCTGTTATTTGTGTCATTGGCAAATTGGTTGAGTTATTCCTCCAACTACTTCTTCCTCCGAACACACTTCTGTCTCTCCAAACAGGACTCACTTCTTTCACTTAAAGACAATTTAATTTCTCCCAAAAACTTTTCCAAGAATGAAGAATAGGACATCTGTTGGCTGATGTTACAGTTTTCGCTGATTATCAACATCTGTTAACAACTAATTTCTTTAACATAATAATAATAATAATAATCATCATCATCATCATCATCTACATCCTCGCCAATGCAGCATATTGATAGTGGGAAGAAAGACCAGATTTTGTTTCCAGAATACGTTACCGCCGAAATATCCGAAAGAAAATTACAACAGAAACAACGTTTGCAGACTGTGCGAATGCAGCAGCCGGAGTTGTCACATCAGCACCTGGAATCGTTTACTCCGGCTGCCACAGTTGATCAATATAACTTACAGCAATTCCACCAAAAACTACATAGCATTGACACTGGCCGCCAACTAGAACTCTTTCAGAAGACATGTCCCGTCCTCCCCCTCGATTTGAACGGCGACGAAAGTGACTCGGATGACAAAAGAAAGAAACCGAAAGTGAAACGTCGACGAATCGCCACGCTCGCTCAACGACGAGCCGCTAATGTAAGAGAACGGAAAAGAATGCTCAATTTGAATGACGCGTTCGACGTTCTTCGAAAGAAAGTTCCAACGTTCGCCTACGAGAAGAAATTATCGAGAATTGAAACATTAAGATTGGCATTGATGTACATCTCATATATGACGGATATCATAAGTAATAATAAAACGGCCGATACAGCCAGTTTAGAATCGACAATCGTCTTACACAATTATCGTCTGCTACATCCGACGCAAGTGGTGCAAACACCCAAATTTGCCATGAGTAACATCTCTGACAATTTTATGAATACAAATAATAACGAACTTCATTTGACGACAATTCATGCTAATCAGAATACGGATCAATATATGAATAATTCGAATAATGAGAACGATAATGGAAATCGTTCATATTTGTCGAATGAAAATTTGTTGAAATTGGAAAAAACGAATTTCATTAAACAATTGACCGATATGAATGGCGTGAACATTCCCAACGAATTACTTCCTCAATTTGCCGATATTCCTCCCGAATATCATTCACATCTTATGCTCCAATTATCACAAACATTCCATAACAACAACAACCGTTATCTTCCACCATTACCACCATCAAATGATATCGGTCAACAATTCATCGATGATGCTTGTTTCGCCAACTTACAAATGATTCAAGATAATTGTTCCCGATATCCTCCATTCATTCCACCGAACGATATGCTTGTGCAAGACAAACAGAACGAGCCACCTACAAACAAATCAGAGAAGGAATTCCAGAACAATTCGGAACTTCCATCAATTAACACTTTGAACGTTCACTCGTTGGACTCGTCATTAGTCACTCAATATTCCCACGGAGATAAAATGACTGGTGAATATTTTTAAATTTAATTTATAATTTATTGGAATCATTCCATTCTCTATTTATCTTTTCTCTTATATATATATTTTTTCCAAAACTGATTATTATAAATAAACGAAAAATTTATATATTTCCTTCCAAATAATAATCCTCGAAAATTTTAAAAGAATAGACTGTGCAAAACAACTAGAATAAGAATAGTAATATATCGCTTATAATTTGTCAAAGATTTTCGGATGAATGCATGGAAGCGGTACACAATTCTTTGATTTTTTCTCTGTTCAAAATTTCATAAACATTAATCGAATAATGAAAAGTGTAAACTGTCTTTGGGATCAAACGCATCTGGGCAATTCTTCTCGATTATATGAATAAAATCTCTTTCAGAATGTTTTGGTATAATTCCAAATTCCATAGTGAACGTCGATTTCTCACTATCTTTTCGCTTGAGGACACCCCTCTCATTGATCTGTTGATATCGAGTACTAATTTCTTTCAATCGGTCTAATTTAGTGGGAGTGCCTGAAAACGCCAATAATTGGTCGATTGGGAAAAATTTTTGAAATGTAACTTGAAATTTTTTTCTTCTTATTCTTCATCTTATTCGCTCGAAGAAGAAGATAATTTCCATCTTGTAGATTCCTATTTTCGAATGAAATAATTTTTATAATTTTTCAAAATATAATTCCGTCATCTTAATTTACTTACCATTCTTTCGCTAATTTATCTTGTCGACTCAATCGTTCATTGGATGAGGAAACGGACGATAATGTATCCAATTCCTTAACGTTATTATTTGGTGGACGAACAATATGAGATTCGTGATCATATCTATCCGAACCGATAAGTGAAGCTATATCTGGAAGTTTGTCATATCGGAAACTATCGATGGAAAGTAGAGAAAATAGATTTAATGAAATAGGTAATGAAAATTACCTGGATCGTGTTCCATAATCATGGAAATATTTCTCGTCACTATTTCTCTTTTTTTCCAACTGCTCCGCAAACGATTAGAATTTAAAATTGCAAGAAAAAGAAAAATAAAAAAAACCGTCAGATCTGGTTTGTTAAGTACGTCAAATAAATTTTTGGATTGATCATGTTCTCGATCTAACCATAAATTCTCATCAATATCATCAACTACACCAGAAGATAATTCTTCTTCCGTCGATTTTTCACTATTAGATGGTGTATGATTGATATGATGAAATTGCAATTTTTGTCCTTTGGCAAAATTGTTTTTATTCTTATTATTTAATGATCGATTTAATACGGGAGTGTTTCCACCATATGAATCGACATTCTCTTCCATGTTACTATTTGATGATTGAATGTTTCTCGGTGTGATATAACGTCTCAATATTCCTCTCCACCATTCTTGAATGATGATTGCTGCATATTCTTTCGCTTCATTTCCTAATCGTCTCCGACACGAATATCCTCTCCATAACGCTTGAAGTTTTATAACGGACATTTCTTTCAAATGTTTCAAACGTTTCTCTTGTAATTTTTTCGCTTGTTTATGTCTCAACATTAAATTTATGGAACTTTTATGGGATTTATTCTGGACGGGAGGACGATCGGGTGATCTCCTGAAATCCATTTCACTTCTCGAAGATGAATTCGATAAATTTCCGATAGAATTGTTCGATGGAGAACGATTATCATTGAAATTTTCTAAAATATTCCTGTTAACTGATTTCGAATGAGTTTTCTTCTTTTTCACTTCGACAGTTTTCTTACAATTCGAATTAATTCGAGACATATTCCTCAATAAACTCCTCAATTGTTCAATGACAGATGGATTGAATTCGATGGAATTTCGATTACAATTTATGGTGGAGAGAAACGTTCTCAAATGAATAACGAGCGTGGTGAAATTGAATAAGATGCGAAGACTGCGACGATCAAAAATGAAGAGCGATTCGACAAATATTTTTAAAATTTCATCTGTCTCATTGAAAATCTCCATTAATTCTCTCCATTCATTTGATGGTGTATGTGATGGATTATCGGTCATTTGTAGAATGATATTATTATTCGATTGACGGATATTTGTGGTTGGATGGAAATTGAATTTCCTTTGCATTTCTTCACATAACGGATTAGCTGCCAATTTCACTTTACATTCATTTCCACTAAACAACATTTGTTGTAATCGATGAATGAAATGTTGAAATTGACGATCATTAAAATCCATTAATTGATTACATCTAAAATCCACATTTCTCACCGATGACAGACAAGCGAATTCATTTAAATCATCATCGAAATTTTCGATATTATTATTTTTCAAATTGATCGTTTGGAGGAGAGGAAAAAATGAAGATGAATGCTGGTGAGAGAATATGAAACTATTTTCGAAATTTTCGATATTATTATGAGAACAATCAAAATATCGGAGACAGAATGTATCAACGATATTGGGCAATTGATTAAGTTCGTTATGAGATACATCACAATGGATGAGATAATGATTATCCCATTCAATGGAATTCGTCTCCTTCAATCGATTGTGAGAGATGTCAATATAAAGTAAATAATTCAAAGAATTGTTGAGGAGACGATAAAGATAATTTCCATTCAAATGATTTCTCGATAAATTGAGAACGGTCAATTTGGGACAATAATGACTGAAACAATCGTGAATATATTGAAGTTGATTATTCGATAAATTGATCTGTAGTAAATTATAGAGAATGATATTCATTCCACATAAATCCAAATTACTCAATTGATTATGAGATAAATTGAGATCGATCAATTTTGACCAGAACAAATTCTCTCTCATCGAATTGGACGTTCGGATATCCTCAATCTTATTATTTGTCAAATGTAACGATAAGATGTTGGGGAGTGAAGAGAATAAAGTGAAAATTTGATTGTTGATATCGAGTACTCCATCGAACAATTCGCTACAATCATTCAATGAGAGCATGATGAGAGAATCGTATTGTAATTTCCTTTGGAGTTGTGTCGAATATAATGATATTTTAAATTGTTCTTCGATGAATGTGCGAATTGTGTTTTGTGATCGATTGCTCGTTGATGTTGATGAATAATTCAATAATTTATGTAACGATTGAAATTCTAATTGTTTCTCACTCATTCTCAATATGAATTCATTATCATTCAAATTCTTCTCGTTCACTATCCAAAAATCTTCTTCGTTCCATATATTTGAATTTTCTTCTTGATGTTGTTCGATTGGTATGTTCATTTCATTTAGTTCGTCCATTTTAAAAAGATATTCATTCGCTTCTTTCAATTTGAAGAGTTGTTTGTCTAAATTCAATTGAATCTTTTCATTGATCTCTTGTTCGGATTTCCATTTATTAATCGATTTAATAAATTGAGTATAATAAGAAATCTGTTTATCATCCTCATTAGTTCGTGATGGTGAAGAAGAAAATTTGACGGTTTTCTGTTGGTTCGATGAAGAGAGAATTCGACTACTCAATCGATCTTCCGAAAATCGACTGATGGATAAAGTCGTCAATTTTCTATCGTTTGTTATGTCATCATCATCGTCTTCTTCATCATCCTCCTCACCATAATCTAAGAATAAAGTCATATCGTTCGCTGTGTCGGAAGAGGCGACTTGTTTTTGTTTGGAATATATTTCTCGATTGACATCAAATCCTTCGGTTTTCTTTTTCAAATTTTTTTTTATAACCAAATCACCGACCGTATTTGGTCGTTGATCGGAGACAGTGACGAAACTTTCCGGATCGAAATTTGCTGATTTAATCAATCTCTTTTCTCCCAATTTCGCTATTTCAATTGTCTTTATTAATTTTACGATTCCATCACTGGAAGTATTAACACTCGATTGTTGTTGTTGTTGGTGTTCGTAGACAGTGTTGAAAGTGTTTTGGGTGGATAAATTTTGATTTGTCTTTCGAATATTATCGTCGATGGTGTTATTATCAGAGGAGGAAGAGATTTTGGAGAGTTCTCGAGATATGTCGATGGATTTTCGGATTGGTGGTAGTTGATCGATGGATCGATTACTTTTGGGACTAGATCGATGACTATGAATAACTCGATTTAAATTCTCCTCTAAATTTTTCACTTTGACATTTTCACTTTTCTTTTGCTTTTTCATTTCCATTTTAAGGATTTGCTTCACACTATCCAATTGGGCCTCGAGGCTCTTCTGTTTCACTTCCGCATTCATCTGATTAGAATTGATCGCTTTCAAATTCTCTTCCATCATTTCAATATTCTTCTCCTTTTCAGATTGTTCAATTGCTTGTTTATTTAAACAATCTAATAAATTCTTTGTTTCATTTTCCAATTCTTTCATTCTCTCATCTTTCTCAATATCGATAGATTCGATGATTTTGTTCGTTCGATTCTCCTTATCGAATTCCAGATCATTCAAATTATTATTGAGAACTTTCTCATTTTCCTCTTTATTCTTTTTCCCATTAAAACTCTCTTCGATTTCATTTTCACACAAACGATTAATTCTTTGAATTGTTGCATCATGTTCCATTCGTAACAATTCATAAATCTTCTTTTCCTCTTCATCTAATTCGATGGACATATTCATTTTATCAAATTCTTCATCCATCTCTTCCAATTCCATATTATTCACTTCATTTGATAATCGATAATTCTCATCATCTTCTTTCCTCTCATGAAATCCATCGCCACAATCGAACGAATGACTTGACAAATGAATTTCAGTTTCTTTCAAACTTCGTTGTGAAATTTTCAAAATTCCCTCACAGAATTTCTCCTCATTCTCCATGGAACTGTCTGGTTCATCCTCCTCCAACACTGTCGACAAATCCACTTTGTCATTTGGATCCATATTTGATTTCTTTTTGGAGAATTTAGATTCATAAAAAAAATCGTCACCATGGTAATTTTGAATCATTGTCTATAATTCTAATCGACAAATTAAAGAAAGTTGTGAACCGTTCAAATTAAGAGCTCACAATCTCAGGTATTTGTTTTGACACCACCGACTCCCAAAACCCATGTCAAAAAAGAGGATTAGTGATATCTTGGAATTCCTTCTAGTTATCGGTCAAACGAAAGTTTTTTTTCCATTTCTCTTCCATTTCCTGTTTATTCCATTTCTTTTCCAGAGAACTTTAAGAAGTGGTTGGATTCATTCTCATGTGTACGATAATGTGGAAACAATCAGTTCCCACATGTATCGAATGACGTTGATGACATTGACACTCGATAATCCCAAAGGCATCGATATGACGAAGTTAATCGATTTTGATGGTTCTTATACCGTTTTCCTGATTTAGATGTATGAAAATGGCCGTTGTTCACGATTTGGCCGAATGTCTCACTGGAGATCTCATTCCAGCTGATCACATCAAAAAAGAAGAAAAACATCGAAGAGAATTTGTTTCTAATTTTTATTATTTAAAAAATAATTTTATAAAATTATTTTGTCAGAAATCATTTCAAGATATCATATCTCTAATACCGAATGAAGATATTCGTATAAATATTTTCGACATTTGGCAAGTTCGTTTACTAATTTCCAAATTAATTTTAAATTAAATTCATTAAAGGAATATGAGAATCAATCGACAGCTGAAGCGAAATATGTGAAGGAATTGGATGTGATGGACATGATCGTTCAGGCGTTCGAATACGAACAAATCGACAAACAAATTTCTTTAGAACATTTTTTCAAAAATACTGAAAGTTTCCTCGATCTAATTCTCTCCGTTAACAAATTGTTCTTTAGATAAAATTAAATCAGAAAATTTAAAAGAGATCGATGATGAAATTCGAAGTTTCCGTCAACATGATAATGTGGAGAATCGATCATTAAAAAATTTAAGTAATCTCATAGTCGATTCTAACCAATTTTCGGTCGGTTCTCGTAATTGGAAATTGTCGTTGAAAAAAGAAGAGAATTTATCGGATACACAAAAAGCGCGTTATGGAGACGATGGATGAATTTCGTTTCGTTTCTACAATTTATTTTCGTTAAAAAAAAAAAATCTTTCATTTTAAATTTCAATTCATTGTATATATTATTGAAAAATGTTTCATGTTTATTTCATGATCTCTCTCAGAAAAGTAATGATGATGAGAATTGGTGTAAATAATGGAATGAAGTTCAATGAATTGATGGTAAATGAGCCATTACAATAATCCTTATCGTTACAACAATTAATTTCAATAAATGTTCCTGATTCCTGTTTCCTCACTTCATTACATGCAGTACCACATGATCGTTTGGCTCCTATTGGTTGCCCATATTGAGATCCTTTTCTATAAATGATTTTCTAAAATTAATTTTTTAAAATATTTTAAAATAAGAAAATAAAGTAACTTGACAAATTCCTCCACATTCAAGCGAACTAATTCCGTCAGCTTTCGTCTTCGCTATTTGAGATGTCGAATACGTCAAATTGGCAGTACATGTCGGTTGGGTCATGGAGTCACAAGCGACACATCTTACACTTTCTCCAAATTTAACTATCAAAAGAGGATAAAAGTTTAGAGAAGTTGTTTAGAGAAGTGAAACTTGACAAATGAAGAATCGTCAACAGAAATAAATAGGAATGATGGATTGACATTAATCGATATTGAAATGAGTTTTCTTTATGAAATGTAAGTGAAGTATGAAAAATGTTTTCCAAAGAGATTCTCCCGAACCGAATGAATTATGGAAATTGTTGAAATTATTCGATATTATCTTTATTCTCTTCAAGTAGAAGAGGAGACTATGTCAATAATTGCGTGTCATATCAGACAAACAGATCATTGCGTAGTATTATTCACAATTTACTCGATTAACAATTGAGAGGAGGATGGGGGAGAACCGTTATATGGAAATGAGACAAAAACTTTCATTCCAATTCCAAATAATTTTTTTATTCGTTGTCAGTTTCCTCTTTGTTTACCCATGTCTTCACAGCTGAACTCGATGGGAAAGTGGAATTATGAACGTCTTCTTGTAAGCCACTTTCCTTTTCCTTAAATAAAACTCCTTCATTCCATCACCATCATCACCACCACCATCAACATCATCATTTTTCCACCATGAAACTTAATAACATTCAATTACTCTTCATTTTCATCACTCTTCTTCCTTATTTCGTTAATTCGCTCAATGACGGTTTGTACTGTTACGGATGTCCAGCAAGTAAGGAATGCAGTGCAAAAAAAAATTTAAACTCGTCTAGTTCCGTATTAATTCTTCCGTGTAAAGGAGCATGTGCCGTTAGTAATTCCTTCACTTATTTCTACACTAATTATTTATTCGTAGAAAAGGATCGTCGTCGGATTTAATGGGAAGGAAGTGGTAGAGAGAACATGTGACGCACCGAGTTGTGCCGAATTGAATGAGGTCAATTACGAACAACGATACTATAAAGCGACATATTGTTGTAAAACGAATTTGTGCAACTCAGCGACTAATTTTAGTCAACAATCTTATCTTATCATCTTAACAATCGCAATTTCTTTCTTTCTCCTCAAATGAATTGGATATAATTTAATTAATAATTTTGTAATTAAAAGAAAATAAATTTTATTGTCCGAAAACATTTTGAAACATCATCATTCCACAAACATCTTTTTAAAGAGTCAATACTGAATTTTTTAAAATAACTTTTAAATTTTTTTTTTTCAAATAATTTTATAATTGATTTGGCACCAAACTGATCGAAGAAGATTTTCTCTCCAAATGTCTCACGTCTTGGAGGAAAGCGCAACGGAAACGATCCAAATTAATGTTAAATGCACGACAACTCATATCCTTTGAACATGCTTCGATGCACACTTTGGTTATGGTACCGATTGCGGCATTATAGTCAGGTAAATTGCGGAAATTGTACGGTAAATCCATGAGATCGGATGATCCGATATTCGCACTAACGACTGACGACGGCCAAGAGAATGACAATGAAGCGCCAACTTGTCGATCATATTCATGACCGACAGGATCATTGTCTGGTAAGAGATCCATGAAACGACCGAAAGTACCTTCGACTTGCCAACCATCTTTCACCACGAAATGTTGCTCGCAAAATTGTCCGTGGACGAGAAAGATGAAAAGAAAGAACAAATTCTTCATCTGGCTTCAAAACTTTATTCGAGTTTTTTGAAATTTTATTTTTAGAATGAAATATGGAAACTAAATTAACATTTTCTCCCAAACGAACTAAAGTGACTTCTGTCGCAATAATATTTTTATTGATTTTCTCCGAACGGAGTGCAATGAAGCCGAATTCCAAGAAATTGGACTAGTCGTTCGCATGAAAAGTTATTAATGTTCATGAATATTTTAATTAAATTTTATCATATTTCATTGGAGTATGAAGGAAAATCGATTTTAATTAAATTTCCGATAACTTTACTATTTTTCACATTGACATTATTTAAACTACTTCAAAATGGCCTAATGGGAAAGAAAGAGAGTCTGATTAACGAAGTGGGTAATGATGGATGACGTCCAATTGACTGATTATGAATCGGACTTACTGAAGTGAAGTGGCTCGGACGTTCTGTTTCGGTCAATCAACGAAATGAATGAAGATCGACATGAAGTTGTTCTTCAAATTAAAAGTTACTCCCTAAAAAGAAACGAAAGTTCGTAATGACATTTTATTCTATTTTCATTCTAATCTCTTCTTATTCTCTCTATCTTCAGTGTCGGGTAATGTTGGAGAGATGATCTGGTTTTTTCGAATGGTGTTCGTTTATCTGTTGGGGGAGAATGGAAAAGAAAAATTTGATGGTAGAATTATAGTTATTATTTTGCCATTATCGATCCGATTCGTTTTGGAATTGACGAGAAAATGAATGAAATAAACTTCCGTTATGACTCGATTCGTTTTATACAATTACTTCAAAAAGAACAAGGGGGAGAAAAGTTGGGAAAGTACACGGGAGGCGAATCCATATTGGTCGCACATTCTCTTCGCATTTGAGGCAATCGAAAAACGAACCGACTATTAACAACATCCGCCACTACTTTCGTCAACCTATGATTTGACAGGTGGTAATTTCATTACGTAGTGTCAGCAAGTGTGTGTGTCAGGAAAACGGAAAATAATTATTGGGAAGATTCTTTATAATATTAAAAATGAATTTATCTCTTATCTTTTCTTCCGGATTCTTGTTCATTTTTTTTCTCGTGTCGACTTTCCTCCACGATGGAAGTCGAGATGAGAGCATCGATTCTTCTCAATCCTTAATAAAATTATTATGGCTCATCAAATGAATTTATTCTCTCATCATTTCCTTCGTTAGCCATCGCGATTAAGCAGAGCGGTATCATCATTCTCGAAGAAGAAATGTAAATGAAGAGAGGAAGTAGAATGATGGTTGGCATCGGATTCCTTCTAATCCATCCGAGATATCATTCTGATTTCCAGAATAAGGAAAATAGAATTCATGTTTCAATTAATATTTGTCTTCTTTTTTGGGTGGAACATATCGATAATTATTCTAATCGAATAATGGAATTCAAAACATTTCTGTTTGTCGTATAATTTCTAATGGAAATAGGTAAAGTCTTAGGATGAAACGAATCCGTATAATCTGAAAAGGAACTGACTTGCATCGATGATAATGATCTTGAGTGAGTAGAAATGAGAGTAACATAAATCTTTCGGATATGACTATGTGAAACGAATAATTCGCCCAGTGAATTTTTGGAGAATGTCTATAAAATATTCATCAGTGGCAGGTCGTTAAACGGACTTAATCGTTTTATGGGGGGAAAAATAAGAAATAATATCTCCATCAACGATGAGATGGACACAGTATGTTGTCGTTGGAAAAGTGGAATATTTCCGTTCCACTCATATCCACTCCATTCACTTTTCAATTTTCATCATTGTTCTTGTTGTTGTTACTGGTCAAGCGGTTAATAATTTGTTCTCTATTAAAAATTATTCATGTTATCACTTGAATGGGAATGTGGTTATCTATGTGGAGTTTCGTTCTCTTCACGTAGATGAACAATTAGAATCATTAAGATAACTATTATATCTGTCGGCGAAATAAGTGAGAATACTCCATCAATAATGGAAATTGACGATAATCACCTTCCAAAAATGTCCCGACTAAAATTTGTATTTTCAGTGTGAAATCCAAGTGAATTATTGATAGAAATTAGATTCATCTATTCGTCCATTCATTCGGAGAATAATTTGGATGATTTGGATGATTGACTTCTTTGCGGTCTCGTCTTGTTATGTTACTGAATGATCAATATTTATGTAATAAATGAGATTATTTCTTGAGGGTATGACGGAAAAGTGATGTGGAAACGATATAAGAAATTTTACTTTTCTAATTACAACTCACGTCAGGCTCTCTCGACATCTGTCTGTTGCATTAGTCGTTTGTGCAAGAAGATTTTCATTCTATTATTCCAACAAACAAACGACCAATTGGAGACCTTTCTTGTGTGTTTTATAAATGAATTTGTTTATCCTTATCATTCTATCTTATCCTCATTAGACGTTAGAGAGAAGAAAAATAGAATAAAACTTAAAATGTTTGTGGTCTTACAAAGTAAACTTTCGCGCTACTATCAAAAAGTTTTAGTCGTCTAGAGATTGTTGACGGTAGCGGAAGTGAAAAAGAAATTTTAATCTTTTAAGCCTCCCTTCTGAAAAGACGCCAAATTTCTTTCTTCATGAATGTCATTTATGATGAAGTTGCATGTTCATGTAGATTAAGTCTCGATTGATACGTCCCTTCCATGCTGGAATGTACTAGACGGAGAGATTCCACTTACAAGTCAGATCTGCATCGACAAGTAAAAGATGCAAATTGGAATGATGTGGTTGTTTTTGAATTCCATCATCTGATAATATATTGGGGACAGGGAAGTATTAGCAGAAATATCATTGAGATAAGTATTTCTGTAATGACTGAGCGATTGAGGATTTATTCATTCCGTTCAATATCTTATTACGCATCATCGATTTTATTCACCGCTATTGGCGACGATGATAAACCTTCACTTATTTGATTACCTTCCACGCTTCATCAAACATCTTTTCCACCTTCACTCACTCAGCAACTTAATCGTTCTGTCGAATCATTATCTGTTCGAAGCATCTTTCCAGATGGAATCGTCTATTGACAGTTCACTTTGACTACACACAAAATTTGACCTTTGATCGAACATGTCTCATATGTTTCCATCGAATCATTCTCCACTTTCTCCCACCATCAATGCGACAAATTCACTTTTGTTTGTTGTGTGTATATTCAATATCTCATTCATCCATACCATTACACATTGATCATGATGGTTTGTGGATGATGGTTTTCTTCCCATTGTTCCTCGAGGATTTACTAAGGAATTATTCAAGTGCAAACGATATTCCTTAGTAAGGAATTAATGGATAAATTATGATGTCTCTTCTTTTATGCCTGTCACAAAAAATCTTAGAAATCACATTTGAAATGGTCATCGGATAGTAATGAATTGTACTCGAATAAACAAATCGTTAGAGACTCCCCCAAACCACAGTTGTTACCTTTAGTCTAGAAACTTATTTGCCGATCAAATTAGTGGGATCAAATTTCTTTTTTTTTTCATTGACACAATCTGTTAATGAGCGAAACGTTTTCCGTTCGATTGTTTTTCTTCTTCTGAACATTTTAACATCCTTACCAAATCCACTTCCCTTCAAAATAATAAAAATCGATGATGAATCGATTCCCCATCATACACATTTCCGTTCTGCCGATTTTCCGTTTTCCGCAAGAAAATATGATGATGGATTCCAAATCCTTCTCTTACACATGTTCATTCGATCTTCAAATGAGAAGAGATGTTTCTCTTGGAGAATGAACAGATTTGCGCAAATCCAATATAAACATTCGATTTCCGTTGGTACACTCCACAACCGATCTTCTATCTGATTTCGAAGTACTTGTATATTTGTGTTCTGAGAAGGTTTTAATAGAAAATTTATTTCAACTAATCCCAATCATCCTCCACAATTCTCTGTCTCCACAAAAACAAAAAAAAAACAATTCAAATAATTGATCGTTTCAAAAAATTTTCGTTTAGTTTATTAAGAAACAATTTAATGAGATTGTCGTTATGAGAATGATTATTGTCAATTTGAGATTGTGTGCAATCTCATTGGAAAAGTGTGGACGGAAAAGGTGGAATAAGTGACACACAAAGAGAAATCATTGAAGCGATTCATCCCATTTTTATTCTAATTATTATTCTCATATGATTAATACGAAGAAAGAAAGAAAGGGAGAGATTGTTCGAAGGAGAAATTAGGAGAATGAAGAAATTGTGGTATGTGCGAGTTCCACCTTCTCGTCTAACATCCCCGATATTGTCGAAGCGATGTGTTAAGCAAATTCTCTTTGACAATCATTATTCAACTAACACAACTACAGAATAAACACGATTTATGAGAACAATCAGATTCATGAAAGAATCAATGTGAAAAATGTGTTCGCTTCATAATTGATATTCGTCGGAAAAAATTAATATTTCTTTCTCAGACAAAATTCATGAAAATCGGAGGACATTTACTATCCCTCCGTTTTCCACTCAATTTCATTCCATAACCTTTTTGTTTGCAATGTAAATTAATGAGGGGAACTGTTCGACTTCCAATGGATCACAATTCCATCCAACTCATTTTCTTCTTCCTAAATAAAGTATTATTGATTCGATGGTTAGTTTCTCTTCGATGGTTTCTGGATCGATTCTCGATTTCATCCATCAATTCCATCATGAAATTCTGATTCTATTATGTTATCAGTCGAATTAATTATAATTACGATCGAATTATTCTTCCTCGTTTCCAAACATCATTTCATCACCTTCTCATTCCATTCCATCAATTTGGCGACTTAGTCATTCGTCGCCGTTTCATGTTAATTTTCATTATTTCTTTCTCTATGAATCATTCTCGTTACCTCGGAAACAGAGAAAAGAATGGAAAATATTCGAAATAAATAATATTTCTACTTTCCTCATATTTTCTTCTCATTTCTCTTTCATTCCATCAGATGTTCTTGGCAACTGCTGTTCATTCCATGAGGATATTCCATTTGATATTGTTCATCTTTCCAATCATCCATCTCTCCCGTTCATTGTCAAGTGACACTCTATATGATGTGGTGATGAAACATCCGAAATTGGAGAAGTTACGTGAATCCATATCGAATCTCCATCACATCAAAGCCGCTCTCCAGGATACGACATCGATGTTGACATTCTTCGCTCCCATAAACGACGCATTCGAATTGAATGATGGAAATACAGAGGATGACGATGATTCCAAATCCAACGAATTTCAGTATGCGATGAATAAAGAAAATGAATATCTTTATCATTTAGTAAAGAATGTTCTCGATGACGATAAAATTCAAACGGAAATTGTCAGAAAAGACGCACTGTACAATAACCAGCCAGTGACATTTTATCGAGATAAATCCTTCTCACTCACCATTGGTGAAACGAAGAAGTATATCGATCTAACAAATCCATTCGGTTCAATTTTCGAATCGACCTCTTGTAAAGATTCTTTGTGGCATTTATATGACGAGACATCGCCACTTTATCAGCAATTGGAAATTCGACGAAAGAATCAAATTAGATTGAAGAATGTTGAGAGAATTCGAAAGAAAGTTCGAATTTCTAAACGTCCAAGTTTTATTTCTCATCGACGTTCAAATCCGAAGGATAATAAGAAAAAGAAGAAAAACGTAACGGTGAAAGTGCAAAGAGAAATTCTGATCAATCAAGGCTTCAATGAATTATATTCCACTTTCTATAAATTGTTTACAGTAAATGATGCACTCGTTTGTGCGTCAGCCATCAAAACGAAGAATGGTAATTTGTATTTAATTTCCAAACGATTGAAAATTCCGAAAGAGGATAATGTTTTCACTTATATCAGTAAAACTCCCAGTCTTTCGAAATTGAATCAATTATTAATTACTAATTTATCGAGTATCAACACATTATATCAACATTTCCCGAGAACACTCGAACAACAAGGAACATATTTCCTTCCTATCGATCACGCAATGACGACAGTTCTCGATTTCTTCTTGTATAAAGGTCAAGCTAAAATACCCGAAGATTGTTCGACCGTTTCCTTAGCGGATCGATATCGATTAGGATGGAAAAATATCACGTTCGATACCATACAAAGTTTGACGGCGAGTATCATACCGGAACGTGCTGTCTTCACTGAGAATATGATGAATGACACACAATATGAAACGTTTAGTGATCCGAAATATGAAGCGAAGAAAAGGAAAATTTATTTTCAACGATATGATGATACGATTCTGGTGATTAGTGGCAATCGTCGATGTAAAATCGTTAATGGTAATATAATGTTCCGCACGTCCGTTATTCATCTCATCGATTGTTTACTTGATTTCACCACGGAAACAATGACAGTGACGATGGACCGTCATGCACGTCGTTTTTTGTCGTTTATTCATAAATTGGGAAGTCCAAATGTCCGAAATATTCTCTCAGTTTTCCCCAATCCAATTATCAACATTCTACAAACGTCAAATGAGTTGAGTGAGGAGGAATTGAAACGATCTGATTTCAAAAACGTTTTAGAAATGAAAGTTTAAATTTCAAATTTATTCAAATTTAAAAGATTATTATGAATTATCATTTTGTAGTATAAACAAGAGGAACATCAACATCGTTTACAATTAATCAACAGATGTAAAGAACAAATGATTAGTCGATTCAGAATGATTGGCTGTGAACAAGGTTGTCATATCACCGTTTTAGCACCATCAGCTGATATGTTCGATCAAATTGAAAATGATACGAATCTGGTGAAGAATCAAGCGAGAGTTGATTCAGTTAGATATTTTCATTTGTCTCTTTTTTTTCATCGTTTTAATATATTTAGTTTATTCGATCTCATATTATTCGGGGTGCCGTTTTCACCGAATATAATGACCAAATTGATGAGAATTATGATACGTTCGAACCATCCGTCAAAATTCAAATAAGAAAGAGCAACGTCGCTTCATATTCGTTGACTGATAAGAATCGAGATGATTTCGAGAACAGATTACTCAAATTACCTTCAGCTACTTTCACAGCTTTCAATAACAGTCACTTGATAGGACAGAGTGTGAGTCGTCGAGGAAATTATGAAGCCTCGAATGGAGTTCTCCACATCATCAATTACCCGTTGATTAAATTGAAGATGGGAAGTATCTGGAAATTATTATCGACGGCTAACGACTATTCTACAATGTTCCAACGACTTAAAGCTTTAGGTTTCCTTTCTATTTAATTTCCATCAATTTAAAAAATTTTCCGTTACTTTAGGATATGACCGCAAATTGAGAGATGTTGCTAATGGACAATCGTACACTATATTCGTTCCAAATGATGAAGCTTTCTCTCAGATCTACAATACGGATCACCACCGATTGAGGGATTCGATCACTAAGCGACATATTTACAGTCAAGGAGAAGTTTCTCCGCAGAAAATGGGAAATAGCAAAAAATACTCGTTACTGATGGATGACGAGAGTAGTGTTATGTTACAATTTGAATCGGGTTCATTCACTCGAGTGAAATGGCAGAATATTGTACTACCGGTCAAAGAAGAAATGAGAGCAGATAATGGAATCATTTACACTTTGGACGGTGTGCTCATCGATCGGACGAAACCAACGAAAGCATTTTATTTCAATCCCAACAGGTCACTAATGTTGAAGAATAACCTTTATCTCCTTATACTCATACAACCGATACTCTACTTCACAGTATATATTTCAGCAAATTCAATTTTTTGATTAGTTAATCATTTCCGTTTTCATAGTCATCATCGCCCATCATCTGTCATTAACAAGAATAAATGACATTTCTCTTTCAAAAACTAGTCACCACTCTACCTCATTCATTTCCAATGGATCCAATACGCCACAGTGATTGGGGAAGTTTATTATCCTTGTATTGATCCACACACTCCTCTCAGCCTCATCTGACGCTGTTGTAATTATGCATGAAATATGCACGAAATATGCACATCTAAAAATAATTATGTCAACCGACGAAAATGTGCATGTAACTCTTCCCAAGCCGATGAGAGGACAAATGAAAAGATTAATTCTTCATCGTTTATCGAATTAACTACATCTTCATTCAGTATGCACATCCATGGAGTGAGAATTCCGTTTTTGCTCCTCGTGTCATATTTAAATAAATTTCGAAGGAATTTATCGAACAAACAACTCGGGCTACAACAGAGCGACATATTCATAGTTGTATAACTCCCCTAAATTATTTTGTCTTCCTCATCAACTCATCACCATCATCATCATCTTTGATACTCGTTCGCACACTCTTCGCCAATCATCAATCCATCTTTCTTTCCATTCACTTATTTTCATTTGGAATAATAATTTATTATGACGATTCACATTCTAATGGTGGAACTGCTCCTTCCTCCCATCTAATTCATTCAGTTCAAAAAAATTTTTACACATATTTTCATGAATAATCAACTTTTTCTTCATCTTCTTCTACTTCTAATGTTGATAATAAAAATACATAAATATTCCACTCTTTCTTCTCCTTAACTGCCCACCAGAGAATACAGACAATTGGAAGAAAGACCATTTCCATCGAACATGACATTATCCATTTTATCGATTAGAGAAATTACACAATATAAATGTGTTGAGTGGTGGAGAGACAAAGAGGTGGAACTTCGAACTTCGTGTCCTTCTTATGCGAACGAGTCTCTGAAATTGAATGACCATCTGACCAATTCTCCTTATCTAATACGCCACCCAAATATTGTTGTGGAATGTAAGTTGAATTCGTCACGTCAACATTTCCATCGAACACATTTCTGACATTTCTCCCAAACATAGACATAAATCATTCGTGCAATAATGGAAGATATAATTGAGAAGCAAGAAATCGATATGATTCATTCAAATAAAACTAATTAATGGAATTCTCATTAATAAAATGCAGGACAAGATCATTTCAACTAAATTTGTTTACAGGAAAATTAGAATTTCAAAGGTCTCTCTTTCAAATGTCCATCTCAAATGATATTTATGCCATTGAAGCTCATTTTAATGCTTATCTTCCAGAAGAAGATGGATGAGAATTTAGACATCTAATTCTGGACAAAAAAAACGTACCTGAAAAGATGATGTCATTTTTTTTCAATCGCTTCTCTCCATCGATAGACAATAATGGAAAATCCTATCCAAAACAGACTTTCCATTTGTTTCTCAACTCGATTTGTTGGATTAGTTCAGTTTTGTCGACTGAAAAACTATTACATGTCATGATATACTCGATGCGCTAGAAACAACTGGATATCTTTCTTCTCCTTGCATTAGAAGAATTGAATCAAATATTTTAATGTTTATGATAATATCATGTCACGATATCATGTCTTTTAAGTAGAAATGACGAATCATCTAAAAAAAAGTAGAAGAAAAATGGAATAATTGTTATCGGTTTGACATTCTTTGGGAGATGTTCCTTTCTTCTCGTAAAGATGTTCCTTCTCTGAACTTGAGTCGACTGTTGTGAGGGATTGTGAAAATAAGTAATTTGAAGTTGGATAATCGTTTTTGGAGAAAGTATCTAGAAAGAAAAGATAAAATGAGAGAGATAAAATAGAAAGATAAATGGAAGATATATGATTATGGATCAGAATGATGGAAGATGATTATTATTATTGATAAAAGAAAATATAATTTCTTCATTTATCACACGATATCCATTCAATCGTTTATTCTGTTTCATTTAACACTTTTCTCAAAGAAAGGAATCGCAGATACAAACATACAATATCTTTCCCGTCTCCATATTATGTTTGTTGATGCAACTTCTCTTGTCAGTCCATTCGATAATTCGACCAATTCACTCTCAATCAACAGGAATAGAAGGGGAACATTTTTTCATAATATTAGAAAATTTCTGTTATTGGTGTCATCAATAAAATGAAATTGACACTTCATTTTCCTAATTGATGAATTTCTTCATCTCCGAAGGGCATTTAATAAGTTTAGTGTTCGAGAATAAGATACTGTCCATATGAACATGTCGTCGATGAATGTTCGTCGAAAAACATCTAATTCGATCGTACCAAAACAAATAAAAGAGAAAATATTCCAGTAACGACTCTCGTCTATTCTTTCTTAAATATTAGAATTATGTTATTCCTCCATCGAACACAATTCTCCCGTTTCATTTAATTAACAGGACTATCCAATTATGCCACCAACAAAAATTAATGAATCCAGAATATTATCGTTGTCGGCCCGAGCTCTTCTTGAACCGACGAAGAAAGGTGTCTTGCGCATTAAACGACCAACCGAAGCTTCCACCTCCTCCGTCAAATGGTCCCTCAAACATATCGTCCTATTTCAAAATCTCATTTTCATTTTCGAACATGACAATCTCAACAAATTACTTTACGTCTACTTTCTGGAGAGTACGTACACGGAGAAGTTCAATGTTCCTTTTTGCAACTTACCAAACACTAGTGGTACGAACAGCATAACTTCCACTGTAAACAACTCTTCCAATATCGCTCCTGGACAATTGAACGATAAAAGGAATCTCGTTATTTTTTCAATTATCATAATTCTGATCATAATTTATTCACTTATTTTAGTATTGTTTCAGTCTCCTCTATTCGCGAGATGGACAATCGCAATTGGATTTCGCAGCTGAAAGTGATTCGGTTAGAAGTGAATGGACCGAAGCTCTCTTATTATGCGGGTTATTTCCATCTCTTAATTTTCAAATTTTCATATTTTTTAACTTTCAAATTATATAATTAAAATTTATAATTTAATTCATTTCATTTATAGATATAATCATGCCATCTCCCAGAAACATCAATGGGTTCATAAATATGAACATTGTCAAAAATTGTATAATTCAGCTCAATGTGCCATCTGGGAGTACATGCATCAAGTGGAAGAATTAGGACATGAAGTGAAGGAATTGAGACAAGAATTGAAGAAATATTCAAAACAACATCAACTCTTAAAACAAAAGACGATAGCTGATTCGGAGATTGATGAAATTCGAAAAATTAAGAAAGTTCTCGTTCTTTTTTGGAGGGATTGGATCTAATCTCAATTTCAAGGTACAATCATTGTGTCGCGGTTGGCTTTATCGGAAGAGATGGAAGAATATTGTCGAAGAATATATTAAATCGCCACACGCCACCAACATGCGACAAAGGAATCGTATCGTTTTCAATATGTTATCGAATGAAGAAAAGTTTATTGATAATAATTTAAAAATAATAATTTAAAAATTCTCCAAATCATAAGATATGTTGGAACGTTAGAAGTTGTGATCTTATACATTTTGAGACCGTTACGTATAGCGGCTTCCTCCAGAAATCCTCCGTTATCACATGAAGAAATTAATTCCATCTTTCTCAATATCGAACATTTGTTATTCCTCCATCAAATCTTCTTCAAAGGACTACTTGTTCGAATGGAGAATTGGCCGAAATTAATTTTGGGTTAACATGAAATTTTCCTTATTTAAATTTAATTTTTTTATAAAGGTGATTTATTTGATTTGCTACTACCAATGCTCCACATCTATCAAGATTATGTCAGGAATCATCATTATTCACTTCAGATATTGACGGAGTGTAAACAAACTTATCCGATGTTCCGTCAAACTCTCGATCGTTTTTTTAATAAAGTTTCTCTCCATTTAACTCCAAATCTTCTCCAATTGAGTGTCAGATGAAACTTTCAGGAATACAATCGAATTGTATGAGGAATTCTTTGGAGGAGTATCTCGCTCTCCCGATGGAAATTATACCTAATTATATCATCATTTTAGGAGAATTACTAGCACGTACTCCACATCAACATATCGAACGGAAAAGTTTGGAATCGGCTAAAGCCAAATTAGAAGAGTTGTCAAATCAGATGTCGAACGAAATTTCCGAAACGGAAAATATCCGTACGAATTTAGGTATCGAAAGAATGATCGTCGGAGGATGTGAGGCTTTATTGGACACATCACAAACGTTGATTCGAAACGGTACACTCCACCAAATGAGTAGTCTTATGAAAAGTCAACGAAGTAACAAATTCCAACAAGCATTTAATCGGATGACAAATAGCAGTTATGTTTCATCGAAATAAATATTTTTCAAATTTAATTTGTGCATTTTAGGTGCAAATATTTTAGGTGAGAGAAATATCGATATCACGTGTAAGAAAGATGTGACTCGACAATGCTATCTGTTTACGAATCATATGATTATAACCACTCGAAATTCGCAAGGACTTCTCGTATTGGCTAAGGTTGAATAAACGGTAGAATTACCGTTTTTTCAAAATTGATTTTTTAACTTTAAAATTAATTAAATTTTCCATTAGGAAGGAGCAGTCATTCCATTGAAATATGCCACTTTAATCGAAGACGTATCATCTTGTCTATGTTATTGATTCGGATTTTCCATTTAGTCGATCATTTTATTCTTTAGATTTCAACGATTGTAATGACATGTTACATAATGGGAAGAATAATTCTCTTCAAAGACTTTCCGTTCATTTAATTAACGTGTTGAAACAGAATGCGATCGAGACCAATCAAGCCGATCCTATAAAGGCATTGAGGTGAATTTCTCTTCAATTTCATTAATTAATAAATAATTTAAATTAATTAATAAATAATTTAATTTGTCCAATAAATTATTTGAATTAATAGTAAAAATGTTTCTCGAGAATTTCGAATTGTGTTCGAGAATGAAGAGTATGGAAAACGATCGAATGAAAGTTCTACTGATTCCGATTCATTCACTAACGAGGCGGTCATATCAACGAAAAAGAGAAGTACCATAACCATGATCTTCATGGCGGCCACGGAAGAAGATAAACAGGCTTGGTGTGCAGATATCGCTCAAGTTCAATTTTTAACTACTCACTATAATAAATTCTGTTCCAAACTTTAAAAATTATCAGTGTATCGAAAATATCCATTTCTCTGATTTATTATCTGGTGCCATAACGGAAACGGCTTTATTATCAACATCATCAACCAAAGCCAGGTTCTTCATATAATTTTCAATTAAATCTTGATCTTTTTCAAAAGGAAGAATCGATGTGTTTATAATACGGCTATTTGGTTAGGCACTCATTAATTCTTAAGAAGAAATAATTTGCTTGATTTGAAATTAACAGGAATGATTCGAAATTATTTAAAGATGACAACAATATAAAATATGCTAAAGCATTGAACTCGTGTAAAGTACCACAAGTTTTCCATTTATTGGAATGAAATGGATTTATTGTTTAGATTCGTTATGGGAAAATTGAAAGAATTCTCGATCGTCTAATCGACTTGAGATTCTTATCGATCGATTATCTCAACATATTCCTGTTGACATATCGCGTCTACATTTACGTACATGCGATTGTTGATATTCTATTCAATATGTACGAATATCCGAAGAAATCACATGGGAAAATTATTGTGGATGTCTTACATTCCTACGGATACAAAGAACATCGGGATGATAAATTGAAAGATGTTGAAGATTTTCCACAACATCTCGTCAAAGTGAGAAAATCATTTCTGGAGAATATTCTAAAACGTCCCACTAAATATTCGGAATATATAACACTTGAAAGTTCTTTTACTTTATCTTAATTTCATTCTCATTAATTCCATTCGCAGATATTATTCGTCCATTAACTTATCAGAGTTTAGAAGAAGAATGTTTCAATGAATTAAATGAAAATAAAGAAACAATTCTCACTGATGATAAATTAGAAGAAGATGACGAGAAGAATGAAGAGGAAGATGATTCTATGAAGTTACATGAGGACGATGAAAGAAACGCTTTGTTGGCACCAGTTGCCTCATTCGATTCCAGTAGTATAGTGACGAACGATCCATCGAATGACGAAAGAGAAGAGAGTCCGATAAATATCGAATTTAATTTAGACGAATCAATCGACGGACCGAGATGTAATCGATGTGACAAACCATTAGAGGAAGTCGTTAAAATTCATTTTTTCTTCCATTTATCGTCAATATCATCCAAAGGAGCAGATACAAGAAGATTTCCAGAAAAGATTAACCGAAACTTTAATTTCGCCCAGAGTGTCGATACTTCGGGCGAAACAATCCGATCGAAATTCCACTTGTAAAATTTCACCTGCTGTTGTCGTAACAGCCGGCCGAATAGGACGTCGAAGGTTCTTTTTTTTTTTCAAAAAAAAAATTTTTTTAATTTCTATCAATTTTAAATTTTTTTCTATCAGATCATCAAGTCAAATAGCATCAGCAGCTTTTGCTCTTGCCACTTCTGGATCTCAAAAATCGCCAAGTTTATCATCTCTCCACAACAACATGCCAACGAGACAACCACTCAAAACGAACATGTTACCGACGGTTTCTGAAAATTTTGATTTTGAAGAGGAGGAAGAAGAAGAAGAGAATACCGGACAGAGATCATCAGCGATAGAAAATAATTTAAATTTACCAAAACCTAAAGTAAAAAGTGGAATGAATTACATGAGATATTCAGCCGCCGACAGTTCTTCCACTGGAATGGATTCTCCAATGTTCCGTTCAACGAAGAGAAATTATGGTTCTTCAATTTCAACACAATTACAATATCGATCAGACAATTCCTCCAAGAATGAAATACAACAAAATCACCAAATGAAACCATCATTTAAAATAGAAACTCCAAATATTATGAGTGAAACGAAAACACATCCCACTGCTAAAACGATGAGAGTTCTCAACATTTTCCGTCATTGGATCACCAAACATGCCGTTGTTATTTCTTTTCTTTCATCTCTCTCTCAACTTTTTCATAAAGGATTTCGAACAATCCATCGAATTGAAAGATCGAGTCTTTAGTTTCCTTGAAAATTTATTATATTCTCCATCAGTTACTGAAGTTGAATATCGAACGTCAGTTCTACTTCTGGAACAACTCGTGGGAATTCGACCCAAACGACCAGACGAACAATCGAAAAATAGTTCCGGAGATTTAACATTCGTTCAATCCTTGAAATTATTGAACGCTAGAACGAAATATGATATCTCGCCCATCGAAATCTTCACTTTGGATAAGAAGTGTGAGAATTATCCTTCTTTCTCGCCCATCGAGATTGCCGAGCAAATGACATTGATGGATCATCTTCTCTTCTCTCTTATTCGTAGTGAGTTAATTCAATTTGATGCGATCTAATTTCAAAATTTTTCCTTTTCTAGAGAACTCATTTGTAAGAGATGGGAGAAAGATGATAAAGAAAAGAAACCATCTCATGTCTTATTAGTTAGCTCACGATTCAATCACATGTCTCAATTGGTAGTGAACGAAGTCGTACAAAGTAAGAATATTCGCGAAAGAATATGTATCATAGAAAAATGGACTCAAGTTAAATTTATTTTTAAAATAATTTTTAAATTCTATTTAATATTATTTCCATCGGACAATTCAATTCTGATGATTATTTTGATCGGAAAATTGATGTTGTTGTTATGACAGGTGGCAGACACTTGTCGAATGTTACAGAATTATAATGGAATTCTCCAAATCATTTCTGCTTTTAATAACTCGGCAGTTTTCCGTCTTCAACGAACTTGGGAAAAAGTACCGAAATTAGTTAGAATCTCATCTACACGTTTTTATTCTTCACCATTTCTCTTATAATTCTTCTCACCATTTGTTAGTGTCGTCAAACTATTCAAAAATTACAAAATATTGTCTCCAGTGATGGAATGTTCAAGAACATGAGAGAGTTGTTACAAAAGTTCATTCTCATTTTTCTTTTTCGTCAATCCTCCTGAAAAGACATGATCCACCTACCGTTCCATATTTGGGAACATATCTTCATGATCTGACGTTCCTGGAAGACGGAACACCAGACACCATTGATGATAATCTCATCAATTTCTCCAAAATGAGATTGGTTATTTTTCCTTTTAATATTCTCAATAATTTCTTTTTAGATTTCACTCATCATTCGAGATGTTAAGAATTTCCAAGAAGTACCATATAAATTAACACATAATCAAACAGTTAATTTAATTAAAGTTTACTTAATAATTATTTGTTGTTTAGGTGGCGAATTATCTTCTGGATGACACAAAATTTATTCGGACAGACGACTTGTATGAAATGTCGTTGAAATTGGAACCGAGACCACCGAACTGAAAATCATCTAAATATTCAATGGGATTTTTCTAAATTGTTTTCATGTTTCAGAACTAAAAATCATTTGTTTGATATTATTTATTTTTTTTTATTGACTAATAATTTTATTGGATATTTCCCTCAATAAAATACATTTGTTCACTAATGAAAATTGGGAAATGAACTCTAATTTAATCTGAAGATTTATCTAAAGAGATTTCAAATTGATGATATAATGGCAGTTGTTTAAAGTGGTGGTAAGAGATTATTAAAAAAGGATGTTGATTATTAGAAATGTACTGATTATTTTAAAGTTCATCTTTTCCTTTCTTCGTTTATTATATGCAATCAAATCGTTCTTTCTACGCAATCCTTCTTTATCTTACTAAATGGTAATTTCTTCTGCCATCAAAACGGTAATTTCACCATACCATTTTTTTTAAAGGAATGTTTTTTTCGTCATTCATTATCGAATTTTTCATTATTCAAATTTTTTCACTAAATCGATTTGCATTCAGTCAATGGAAAGTTGTTCTTAATTTAATTTAAATTCAAATGTGAAATGCACAAAATGATGAATAAAAATTTTTTGATTACGATGAAAAACGGGATGGAGAAAATACCGTTTTTATGATTGTGGAAATTCCCGTATACTTACAAAACTGAATTTATAGGGGAGATAAGACCGACGAGCTGATTATGCGCATTGGTGGAACGGAAGTAAAAAATGTTTACTGCACAGAAATTTCACGTGATAATTGTTTTGATCTTTCTATTTGATTTGGTACATAAGATGATTTTATATCAGACTGAGAATGATTCATCATCAAACAACGATTTCATTTTGAAGATTGTCATTAAATGCAATGTTCGTTCGGAGTGAAATAGACGAGAGTTATACAGATTGTATTCAACTTGCTCGTTTAAGTAGAAGAAAGTAAATAAATGGAGTGTAGAATTACGATTGATGTCGAAGGATTATAGTAATCGTTATTACTTTAAATGTTATGGAATTGAAAGGAAATTAATGACATAAGTTATGTGCATTCTTAACAGTTTATTAGGTAATACTCATCCATTAGTTGGGATGGTCTTATGAATGATGGTAGTGGGGGGGATAGTGTTACGTTTGATGGGATGTATGTAATTATGCACACATGCACGTATATATTTCCTTAAAATGTTGGAGAAAAGAAGAAAAGATTGTTTGATATGAGAAAGTTGAGTGAGGAAAGTCAAAGGAAAGAAGAAGGAAATGTTAATAAATTAAAGTAAAGTATTAGATATGAAATGAAGCAATTTGGGAGGAGAAAGAAATGGTAGTGAATGAGAAGGGATTGAGATGAATACAGATTTTGGCAATTAGAGTTTGTCGATCGAACTTCGAATCATCTACCCATATTCTCTCAGTTGATCTAATGTATTCAATCAAAGATAAACAGAGAATTCTTCGGCCCATTCGTTTATTATTATTGAATATCAAATAGTTCATTTCTAATACATTTATCGCCACATACTACTAGTATCAGTTTAATAGTCTTGCGTTCAACATCATTGTGTTTTGGGAGAGAATTATTTACTGTTACTACCAACTAGTCATTATGAATATTGCCATTATTAGCATTCTTTCATTGACGTGCTTATGTGTGTGTGTGTTTGTGCATTCGCCTTTAATTGGAAATCGCTTCTTCTACTTCTTCTTCTTCTTTTGATATTTTATCATTTCTCTCATAGTTATGTTCGGTTAAAATTACTACTATTAAAATTAAAAGATTAATAATTTCACTTATTATTCAATCTTTGGCTAGTTGCGTCTCTCATTAATTGGTTGTGAGTGTTTTTGGCTAGGCGAAGTAATTCGGTGGATAATATTGAAGGAGAAAGTGATGGAGGAGGAAAGGTGAAACAAATAGGAGGAAAAAGGATGAATAAATAATTGGAATTCTTCTTATTGTATTTTGGCACAAGATCGAGATTACATTTAATTCGTTGCCCATAATGGCGTTTCTGCATCAGTATGCATAGTGCTAATGTAGGCTCTATGTAATTCATACATTATAACTCTTCTCATTCACATTTTATTGATATGTTAAACAGGAAGATGATGATGAAGATGAAGAATTGTTAGAGAAACATAAGAACAAATTAATAATTCGTTGTTTTCCCACTCGATTTATTGTCAAATGCCATCAGTTTTTTGGAATAGAGTTAATCTTTCAAGAAAAAAGTATTCGAGAAAGACGAGGAACATTTTCCACCATCGTTTCCTAATGTATCATCGTCTGAATATATTCAAGTATAATTCAGAACGTGTTCGAAACGGAGAGTGAAATATAATTGTGACAATTTATATATCAACATAATATTACATAAGAATTTGAGATTATTTTCAATTTGCACTCCATTATCAATTTTCTTCATTTCTCTCACCTTTCAAAACTATTGAAGGATGGAAGTAACGAAGAACATTTCTTATCAATACAAATGATTAAGTTAGATAAAAAAAAACGGTTTCTAATCACGATGGTATGAATAATAATAATAATAATGATAATAATTTCATTGTCATAACAATCGTTCGAATTGAGACAATAATTCAACGAATTGATATTATTTTTTCTTTTCCTGTAACAAACTATTCAAATTATTTCCATTTTCCATCCTAATCATCATTTTATCTCCTTCGATAAGTCGATGTGACGAATTCGTTCTGAAATTGTCGTAGAAAGTTTCGAGTTGAAAGAGAGACTTCACCTCTCCAGATTCAATCAATACTCTCTCATATCAATATTTATTAATGATAAATAACATATTTCGACTATTATTCTGATGTTATTAGATCATTGATGGAATGAAGGAAGAGAGGAAGGAAGGAAGGAAGGAAGATGTCTTTCTTCGTTCTTTTATTAGGAATCTAATCGAATAAAGAAGTTTATTTGGTGTCTAATGAGAGAGAAGGGGAGAGATACGTAACATTTGTTAGTAGCAAGTGGCCGAATTGACATACGTATGTTCACGATAATCGTACGATAGTTTATCGTCTATTATTATGCTGCCACTTTCATCATTAATACATTTGCTCTTTATACACCAATTACTCTTGAAATTATAATAAGAAGACACATCTCACCAATTCTCTTACAACTATCTGCCATCTAATGTTATTTTCCTGTATTGTTTGCTGATTGTTTGGTCTTCCTTCTCCATTCCAGCACGATGATATGACTACGTACATTTATTATTATCCTTTTTCATTTAGAGATGGAATTGATGTTGGAATAAAATCTGTTCAGTTTCTTCTTCCTTCACCCAACTTTACTCCCCTCCACCGTCGACCCATTGTAATAATCTATCATTGTAATCATGTTACACATCATTATGCATCCATGTTATTGTTCCTCTTATTATTATCCAACTCACTTATATTGCAGTTGATATGCTCTCCAATCTCACCGTTCATTCTCATTCAGATAGATATGTAAAACATTCTTCACATACTATTATTCTATGAAATTATTTCATATTGACATCAAATTAAAAACATTATTTTCACAACTCTAAACTGCCTCACCATTCAGCTCAAACAGAGAATAAACTCGTTGTTTGACGATGTAATCAGATGAAATTTTTAAATTTTCCTTCATTAATAATAAAAAGAATTTAGACAATCTTCCGCATTAATATTTCCTATTGATTATATTTGAAAATTAATCGGCGTCATCGACATTTCCAATTCTAATACTCCATTTTCATCTTCTTCCACTAAATGATTCGATCAAAGAAATCTTCAAAACATCTTCCTCTCTTCCCGTTAATTGATTAAATTAGAGAAGAATCTCTCTCTCTCTCACACATCAGGACGGATTAGCTGAAATCAAATAGAGTTAACTCGACTATCTTATTAGAGTAATTGACGTATTGCATTCGCCTTCTAATGTCGCTTTAGTTGACTTCCTTCCTTCGTTTCTTCATTACTTAATCAAATTTCTTCACCATTTATTTGATAGAAATATTTTCTTGTTCGAAGAGAAAACGTTAATATTCCTTAAAATCAATTACTGATTCAAATCAAAGAAGCTAAACATCATTGTCGAAACAAGACAGACAAAAAACAACAATAAGAAGAACAACAACAACAAGAATAAGCGTATCATTAGAAGTAGCAACTATTAAGAAGTGAATTTCAGACAGAAAACTTATAACATATCAATTGAGATCAATTAAATTAAAGGTTTGTATATGATTTACTTATACAACAATAATAACACTCTCAAGGTGTTCCTTAATTGTTTGGAAAAAAATGATTTCCCATCGAACTTTTCGATAAACGTTGAAAAGAAACTTTCAACATTAAATAATTGAAAGAAGAATGTTTAGTGTCAGATAAATGGCGCGTAACCATCAAAGACGACACATTTAAGTTTTAATAATTTGAGTTTCCTTTTATAATCTCTTATTTGTCATTATTGTTATATTGAATCATAATTTATGGTGAGCTTTCCCATCGATGCTTTCCATTGTCTCAATTATTTCTTCCCATACAGTTGTCGATATTGGGAGATTTTTTAGATTGTTCGATAAAATAATGATAGGAAATTTGAAGCGACTTGACATCATAATAATGTTTTAGTTAATAATAAAATCGAAATAATTTTAATTTATCATAATCAAAATATCGTTGAACATATCATCAATTTATTATTTCTCTTTTGGATCACATTAAAATTTTATCTGTAACTTCAATCAGGTTTCATAGTGTCTTGTGTTATGACAAGATGATTGAATAAGATTAAATTTAGTTTATTTGAAATACAATTGAATTTTTTGATCAAACTGAAACTTCTCCTCCAATTCACATAATAAATTTATAATAATCATAATAATAATATTAATAATTATAATAATGATGATCGATCATCGAATGAGCATAAGAGATAAAACTTTCAAAATCACTTGACGATTAGTCATCAACTTGTTACAATTATAATTTATTCACTAAAGTGAAGAAAGAAACTTAACGAATTATAAGAAGACTATTATGTAATTATAAGTATAATGGACTACTTTGGTTAGTGTGTTGTTAAATAGTTACGACCGGAAACTAGAGTATTTTAGATTGTTAGTTTATTATTGTTTATATTCGTTTTAATTTCACACGGTCAAACTAAAAAGAAAACCGATAATTTTGTATAACCGACATATTTCTCATATTAAGATGATATTGCGCAGAAAATATTCGATCGATTTTAATTCGTTATAGAAGAGAAAGAAGTTCTCGGTAATTTTTATTCGGTAATCCGATTGTTTTAACAACATGTATTATTTTTTGAATTTTTTATGACTCTGTTTATCCGACTTCCGATTATATGATTAATGGGAAATTATTTAAAAATTGTTCTGTGTTAGAATTCCATTATTATAGAATTGTTGTGTAACTTATTAGAATTCTTATGCTAGAAATGAGATGTCATGAAATTAATCGAATTCCGTTTGCCTCTTGCCATATGCTTATGTCTAATTCGGTTTATTTGTTAGTAGCATAATCTTCCGAAATGGAAATCTTCTCAAAATAATTTATTAAATGGTGTTCGATTGAATGTTAAGCATGAACACAGAAGACATGGGGAGGGGCAATGAAAACAATTATCTATAAAATGTAATTGATGATCGAACAACGACAACAACAGCAGCAGCAACAAAAACAACAATAACTGCAGCAATAGTACACGTAGAGGAATTAAATAACTTTTGCTTTTTCACCCACTTTATTCATAACATTCGAATCAACACTGAACTGTGCTTAATATAAAGTTTACGCATGTAATTACGAATAATTCCATTTATTCCCATATTTCAATACAACATTCAAAAGAATGTATTCCTTTTATTTGTTTAAGTTGCCACCGAACTTCTTCTGTTACTTCTTTCTTACGATTTCCCTCATAGCAATTCCTCTCAAATCGATCGTCATCAAAACTATAAGGGAGGTTAGTGTCATCTATCTTATACACCGATCGGTCGGTCGACTATCCCTCCACTCTCATTCACTCCTCATTCAATTACAATCAAAGTTTATATTTACACTTCTTATTCATCCCCAACACACAATGTACCCGAACTATTATTGATAATAGCTAACTTCAATATTCATAAAAATTGTACATATATCGCCAAAGTAATCGAATATTAAGCAGGAAACGGAAGTAATTTTTTGTATTCTCTTTCAACTCCAAAATATTGTTAACTAATTTCATCTCTTTCTCCCACCACTCACCGTTAATCGACATTAGCGTGTCTTTATTATTATGTAAGAAGAAGAAGAAGATGATGATGATGATGATGATGATGATGTTGATGATGAATCTTTATTCAACCTCTGCCGTTTTCTACCTATAACTTTCCTAATCATTTCTAATCATTTCTATATTATTTTCAACAACTATTCTTCTTCATTGTATCTCGTTTTTTTTCTTAATGATTGATTGATCGATTAGGTTGCAGTAATTTCATCTTTCAATAAACTTCTCACAAAACCCAATTCCACAAAGACTCAAATCGTTCATCCATCAATTGTTATCAATTATGAAATATCACAAAAATATTCTTCTTTACATTTACAATACACCGTCAAATCTTCTCCATATTGACTCATCAACATCACATTTCGTTATTACATTTATTGATTCACACACCTAATCGGGTAACGATTCACATGAATTCATTCGATTGTCATCGACACTTCAAATCATTTTCATAGATGATGATGCCTCCTTTTCCTCTTATTTGAGATGAGAAATTTAATTAGAAATGTTTTGATTATTTCAATGTTGAAATAATTGATGAACAATCATCATTTCTTCTTCTCCCCCATCCTCCTCCCCCTAATAATTTCAAGGGTATGTGATCTTCATTCGAATCCTAAACATAATCCGAGAGAATTGAGATTAGCATCAAATATGAAGCGAAACGAACGAATACATTTACCGATATCTCTCTCGGTTCTTCATAAATTTTCATTGTTTTCTTTACATTGATCGCTCGTCGATTTAGTCGAATCATCAGATTAAGTAACTAATTTAAGTAGTCGAATTCGACGAACATCGTCGAGAGGAAAGATACAGAGAATCTGTTTAACATTGACAAAATTCTGATATTTGATCGAGAACTTCTTTCACAATTAATTGACTAAGTGAATCGGAAGGAAAAGTCGAAAAGGAGACAAAGTGATACGAATAATGTTTATGTAGTACAGGTGAGTATGATGTGTGTGTATGTGTAGGAATATCTTCAAAATACACTTATGTTCCTCAATTACTCCCTACTTCTCTCATGATTGAATGATAAATCTTTTCCGAACTGATCGATCCCTTTCTTCTCGGTATCGAGGTCGAGGACACCCCAACCCAACAGCCATTTCTGTTCGATGTATGTGCGTTGAGGTATGTGCCATAATTAATAAATATGTTCTTCTCCTTCGTATTATGAATCGAATGAATCGAGTACTTCCTTAACGAAAAGAAGATGAAGAAGATGAATAACATTTCGATTATTTAGCATGTCACTAAATCAACGAACAATAAACTTTCAATTAAGTTCCATCTGCTACATACACACTCCTCGACATATCAACTTTCTCAATCATTCTCCTTCCAATTCTTCATTTCACTCAATTCTATTACGGACTTCATCACCTCCCAAAACATTATCATTCTCTTCAACATCTCTAATACTTCCAATATTAGTTTAATTAATTAACTGAACATCCATTCAGTCATCCATCCATTCAATCGTTCATGCATCCCAATGTCCACAATAATAATAATAATAATAATAGAAATTATGCATAACAACTTGTTGACGTAATGTTAATCTCCGAAATATTTCCATTCTCATTTCCATTCAAATTCCCCCTAACAAACTCTTGTAAGTCAAACCATATTAACATTATTTATAAATGACATGTCCGAATGTTGGTGATGATGCTGATTCGATGTAATTCCCTACTAATATTCCTCCAATGCACTTAATACTTTCTTCTGCTTCATCTAATCATAAACATTCAAACTTCAGTCCAACATACCTAAACAAAACGATTCGATTTCCATTCAATTCCATCCCCTTTCCATTACATTTCATTTGACACTAATTTCCATTTGTCGATGAATCAATTTGAACGGATGAACAACCATCAATCTTTTCCTCACACGCAGGCACTTAACCTGACAACATATCAAGGGAAGATGAAAAATTTACCAGTTCCAAAATCATTAACGGAAAAATCATTAAATCATTCAATTTTCTTCCTTTCCGCCATTTCTTTCCTTTTCCTTCTCCCATCAATTCACCTGATTTTGGAACGAATATTATCATAACAGCGATTCTCAATTCATCGAGTTTGTTATTACCAAACGATATTTTTCAGTTTTATTTTTTCATAACAATTCCAAATTACATTTCCCATTTATGTATATGATTAAAATTTTTATAAAAGACAAATTGAAAATTAATCGGTAAATAATCGGTAAATAATCGGTAGAAATTAGTTACAGGAAATTAGGTATTTCTTCTCTCCAAACTTCCAGTTGTTGTGCTTAAGTATTTGTTTATTCTTAATTGGAATGCTGTGTGTTGTATTATTTATATTTCTTATTTTTCAACTTATAACACCGAATGTACATTTCTTTTCCACTTAACTAGGAGCAGGACAGAAATAATTGATCATTTCTTAAGGATAAACAAAACTATGAAGTTCCCACTTAAGATAAGTAATTATTAAGATATCCGTAAGTCTTAAGAGCACTGTGATTGTGAAGAAGTCAATTTGAATCTTCTCTAAGTAATGTCAACAAATTTAGGGATTGTCATAGAAGTTATCGATCGGCAACAATTATAATTTCTTTCGATACTCCTCTGTCATTCTTTCATGATTTGGTAACGAATAATTCAATTCGAAACAAACAATTTGATAAATACGTAACATTCCTCGTCTACGAGCCACTTAGTCGAGTGTTGACTACGTAGAAAAAAAATTGTAGAGTAAACAAATTAGAATGTTTGAAAAAAGTAGTTTTTTTTGCTTTTGTCGATCAATCGAAATCGTTTCCTTGATTTTCATAATTAAAATTCTCTAATACTTCTTTAATGATAATTTGATGATAATTTCATAATAATTTAGTGAAGAAATAGAAGAGTTTTATTGTCAAACAAATGGTTGATGATATTCATTGTTAAATGAAATTAGATATAGTTATTACTTCTCGATTATATAATAAGTGTAATGAGGAAAACTATCAACACAATCGTGATGAATGTGAGGGGGATTGATATGAGAAGATAATAATGAGAGAATTGATGATGATAGGAATTTGGTTGACATGAAATGAACGATTGAATGAGTGACAAGTTGAAGGAATACGATCTTCTTCTACGAAACGTTAAATTATTTTATTTAATTATCATTATAACACTTGCCATAATATGAATTGGCGTAACATAATATGGTTGTGGTGTATATGGTGAATGGATTGGCAGAGATCGGCCAAATCGAAGCATCAGATAATAATATGTACAATTATAAATAAATCAAAATTATTCATAGAAATGAAACTATTTATTAGTAGGAGAATTATATCATTTATATTATCATCGCGTATATTAGGTTAGATTTTCCTCATCATATAATGATAGATGATGAGGATAATAATGAAAGTGAAGCAAGTAGAAAAATTGATATTAATCTTCCCTTCTAATCAGTTGGGGAGAGTATGATTATTATTATTCTTTCCTTTTTGTTTTCTACTTCGACGTATGATATTAGTAAACATAATTATACAAATATATCATACAAATGTTAGAGAAAGAAAGCGAAAAAGTAGAGAGACATGCACTATCTCATATTATCTAATATTCTTACTTTCTCGCTTTGTTAGTCTTTTATTTTTCGTCGGTAGCTCGTCGATGAATAGTCGATTGTGTTGACTGTTATTATATCTCTTTATTTCTATCGTCAAAGAAAGGATTGAATTTAAGTTGTCATTAAATCATATTCATTTAAGCCATTTTTCATTTTATTCCAATTGCTCCATCCAACTATGAAGTTTTCGTTCAATTCATCCCCTCCCCTCTACAACATTCTTCCCCGGTTGTAAACATATGTCAATGATGATACTTTCTTTCACCTCTTCGCTTGAGCAGAAATTTCGCGCCTTAGCCGTTGGGAGAGTGGAAGATGGATGAAGAAAAATTGATTTAATCAATTGTAGGGGAGAGAGGTAAGATTGTAGTAATAGTAGTAGTTGATTGAGTTCGATACGAAAGCGACCATAAATGTCAAAGTGTTAAGATGGAAGTTATCGTTTTATTATTCAATGAATAATATTCATTTTTCTTTTATCATAATTCGATGATTAATTGGAAGATTACCCACCATTATTCTCATTATTATGATTAGGGAGGCAAGCAATTACCTCCCTCTGTTTAAGTTTTCTTCCGAAAATAACTTAACTTGTGTAAAAACTGATTATTACGTAATTTAATGTGAAGCAATGCAATCTTTTCACATCCAAGTGCAAAAGAGAAGTAATCGAAGAAAGAAAAAAAGAAAGAAAGAAGAAAACATAACGATTGATTCATTCCAATTGACAAATCGACATGCAATTTCCAGTTAGTTTAAGCAGCTCTTCCCCATACTATTATGTAAGTAAGTAAGAGAGATGGAGGACGAGGAGGTAGATGGAGAGGAAACATGATAATCGAAAAGGAGAATATATCTAATAATTTTAAGTTTTGCTTTATTTGGTTACGACGACATAAGTTAAAATTTTCCCATTATATATCACCAACAACACAATTGAGAAATTTCTTTCCCAGAAATATTATTTATTATGAATTTAAGTTAGTTTGCTTCCCCCATAAATATTTGAGTCAATTCATCGAAGAAAACCCCCTCCCCAATATATTCAATTACCTACGACAATCATTCTTTTTTATGACCCTTGTTCTTATTAATATTATTCGGTTCCCTCATTTAACTTCATATCAACATACTTCCCTACTATTGATTTGATTATTACCTTTCTCTTCCTCTCAAACACACTAATTCCTCGACAACCAAACGTCTTTTCCAATTGTGTAATATCTTATAATTCTTTCCTCCCCGCTACAAGTCAAGGATGGAATACTTCTAGTTCTTTTAATTCCATATTAGTTTTGTGTCGAATGCTCCAACTGTGTCACAATTCGATAATCTATAATTCTCTTAAAAGAAACATAAATAAGAGGTACACATCCATCAATTACTAGATATCAATTAATTGTTCGAGTCGACATAATTCTCATAGAAACAATCATCGGAGAAGTTTAGGTCGACGATCAATCGAAATTTGTACAGACATTTAACTACCAATACTCTATCGTAGGAGGACAATAGTCAATCTTTCCAATTCTTGGACTCGAACCGGACATCTTCCAAATCCAAAAAATTCGACCTTTTCTCAACAACTTTTTAATTTTCTATCAGATTACATCACATTTTTAGTACACCAGATAATTTATTTTGAGCAGAGTTTCCTTTAGTATCAAATCGTTCTTAACTTCAGAACTATAAAAACAATTTCAAATTTCAATTCAAATTTAGTTAAGAACTGTCAAAAAAGTTCGCGGTTGTTTAAAAATTTACGAACTTCAAATTAGATTTGGAAAGTGTCCGGTTCGAATAGAAGAACTGGAAAGGTGGAGAAGTATCCCGATCATTCGACTTGCGTCTATACGTCAAACGATTGAGATATCGAGACGGGTCATTGTTGATTTGGAGTAAATCAGTCGCGAATTAATATTATCGTAATGAATTTGTAAGAAATAGAACAATTTCATCTATATTGACCTGGATTAATGGTGGACGAGAGAAACTGTTCAACAAGCATAATATCTCACCGATTAGAAGAGTGACAACGTGAAAAGAATTAGAACAAATATTTTCTCCGATGAAACGAATGAAAGACGTTCGAGATATTTGGAGGAATTGATAAAATAATGACGGAGAATTATTGATTGAAATTGCTCTCGGAATGAAAGTATCAAAAGTAATGGAATTTATTCATCCATTCTCGCCCTTTCAATTTTTACGACAGAAATTATTGACAATACATAGATGATATGTATATGTGTGAAGGATTCTCTCAAATAACAACAACAACAACAGTAATAATAATAATTATTAAAGTGAGATCAATTGAATTGGCAGGAATTCGAGTTATGTTGACAAATGAAAAAATTTGAAAGAAAGAGAATTTGCATAAAATATGCGTTTAGAAACAGATAATAAGTATATGTGTTTCCGATGAATGGATTTGAAGAGACTATCCTCGAAGGACCTAGAATCTAGGTCCTAGATTATTGTGTAAATGATGCTGTTCATAATGTTGAGGAATAAGAAGAATAAGCTTGTCGCTTCATGCGAACATGAATTGACAATATCACTATTCCAATTGGTGGCACTAATGTTAGATTTGTAGAAGATGAGAATTGTGTGATATTTTGTACATTAATACTTCCATAATATGTATCATTAATGATTAGTTTGATAGAAAGGAATGGTGGTATTGGGGGAAGGGAAGAGAATTCATCAAAATAGATGTTCGTGTTCGTCGGGAGAGAGGAGCAGAGGTAAGAGAAGGAAAATAAATCATTTCCAACATAATTCATTATGCTCCCAAAGAGTTTCATCCGTTTAACAATAAAGATATGAGATAATCAACAATATATACATTCCGAAGTCCTTTTCTTTATTTCTTCGTCATTTTAACTAGAGAAACAATATATGTTGATCGTTTCCCTCTTCGTTTACTTTTGTTTTCCTTTCATCATAAATACGAAAATTATAATTCACAGAACGATAAGGAGGCAAGAGACATTCAATCATTTATTCATTCTTTCTAATTCGCTTGTTCTTTTACTGTTCCCCCCCACTTTACTTGTACTCTTCTTATTCCATTCCGTGTTACTTCTTTCCGTTCCATTCGATCTCGCTCCCCTCCTCTCCAAACTATCTATCTCTCATATTATGAAGTAATTTTTCTTTGTCGGAGTTTAGTTGTCTCATTCCCAATTCCTTAACTACTACAACATATTTCTTTCAATTCAATCGGAGACTTATAATTGATTCATTTATATCGATCAATTACCACCACAATCATCACATTATTCTTCTTAATTTGTTCCGCTTTCTATCACCGCAAGTAAACTTCGACTACATCAACCACCTCAAAAATGTCTTTGATTCTCTTGTGAGTGTGTGTGTTTGTGTGTGTGTGTGAGGAAGTTGGCCTTTTATTCTCGAATATTCAAATGTTCGAAAATGAGTGAGGAGATTTCCGTTTGAAGAATATTCTTACTTCTCGTACTCTTCACTTTATTTCCGTCGATTGAAGCACCTTGATATTCCTTCAAACATAACTCCACATATTTCGAATCGTATTCCAATTACACTCCATCCGCCACTTTCACTAGACATTGCTTTTTCGTCATAATTTGAAGATAATTTTCAAATTTTATCCTTTTTTTATCAATCATCAATTTATAGTTTTAGTTAATAGAAGTTAGATGGGAATGTCATTAATTAACATCGGAACAATTAACGACATAATTATATGCCATCATTTCTCGTTCATTTCTCGTTCATTTATACCTTCATTCATGCTTATTTTTCTCGTTTAATTTGTTGTTATTTTATCGAACTTATGACCTGTTCAAATTCGTCTTGCAAGACAGTTCTTTATTTTTATAATAAATTTCTTCGTTGGTTTCATCGTTAAATCGTGGCAAGTTAGTAAGACATGTCGAGGAATATTAAGGAGGATGTTGACAGATAATGGACTTGTTAACAATGATGGTGTCGAGTTGGAGAGGAGGAGGAGAGAAGGAGAAGGAATCTTAATTGAATGAGGAACGTGAGAAAAGATATATATAGTTAAGTTAAACAAAACGATTATCATAAGGAGAAATCTGTCGAAAGGAAGAAATTGAATAAATTATATTGAGCCAATAACTATTTTTATTATTTCGACATTAATCTTCACACAGCAACCACCACTAAACAAACTGTATGATGGAGACAAGTAGCTTTTCATGACATTAGTTAGACGGGCGTATAAAGACGACGTGTCAACCAACTCCCACCAATGAGTATTATTGAGTGTGAATATATTAAGCTTATAAGTCATTGGCGAAATGACCATATTTGATAGTTGGCTAGTGAGGAGACAAGTGCCCTGACGACTGCGGAAAAGTGTCGGTGATGTTTCCATGTATTTTCCTTTCTACTTCATTGAGAACGGAATGGTTCTTCTTTCTCATTTTATCTATCAATTCCAATGTTCTTTTCTAATTGTATTTTTATTTATTAGTCGATTATATGTATAGTCTATTCTCCGTCTTAGATGTCGCTTAGTCGACATTATATACAAGTGTCTTTCTCTGGCGTGTTGGGTCGGATGAATATTACACTCCATCAACCCACCAAATCATTCATAGAGAGATGATGATTATTGCTGTGAATGCGGCAAGATGAATGGAAATAAAAGAGTTTAAGAAGCAATATAGAGTCGTTATTCTCCGTTACTTTTCATTCTTTCATCCCAACATTTATCTTCTCTATGCCATTCAATTCATACTTAATTAGAAGAGTTGAACGGAATTAATATCAATCGACGAACATTTACACACGTATCTGTCAATAAGTAATTCGTATACAAATAAATGAGTGTAATAAACTCTAGCGCGGTGGCTCTTGTTGATATTCAATAAGACATTCTCCCCTATTATGTACACGTACGGAATGGTCTGATAATAGATCGATCTGATTAAATAATATTAAAATAATAAGTATTTCTTCATTTATTACATTAAGTTCCTCATTATCATCATCACTTTCTAAAATGTGGAACCTTTCCCCATATTCACATATTCCATATAATTATTCACGTCTTTATGCTGTATTTGATTTGATTCAATTTCCATCATCACTACAACTACATTCCATAATATTATTAACATTATTATTATTATTATTATTATTATTGTTTGGTTCGTTTTTTCGTTCGTTCCATAAAATTCACCTTCCCCCAACTACAATTCGTTTCATTTACTTCATTTGCTCTTGTCTTTCCGTTCAACTCTACATAATTTTTGTTTATACAAATCATTCTCCTTCATTCCTTCTCCATTTCATCTTCAAACAACAACTTATTCTCTCCATTATCACCATGATGGAGGAGCATGCTATCGATGAAGAAGCAAATCTGATTCATCTTGTCTTGTCTTCCTTCTCCTCTCTCTCTTTCTCGTTCTCCGAAAGCAGACGATTTGAATTGAAATGATAAAACAAGTTCATTTACATATTTCTCCCATGCGGGCAGAGGGAAAAAACCTCCAGATACATTAATGATCATCTAAAGAATTATGTTCACGTGATGAATCTCATTTGGCATCAGACTAGTTACATAAATGATTTCATTCACTAAATTCATCCATCATTATGTAATCAATCTTCTTATGTGGCATTGTTTCCATCGAATGAGAATTGTAAGTGTGGAAAAGATGTTAAGTGGAAACTAATTGAACTAACAACAACAACAACAACGACAAGTAATTTAATTCATTTTTATTTGTCTGTCGTTCCAATCTTTATTTTGATGATATTGTCGATAATTCCTCATATCTACTCGTCAATAATCGGATGTTCCATTCATAATAATTCTTCATATTTCCGTTCGAACGGTTTATCCGACGTCTTCTTCCAATGCCAATTAGAATTTTTATTCCATTTGACTTCTCTTTCTATACGACCCGTTCCACATGTACATACCATCAACGGATAACGTACATTCGTCTTCGTCGACTAGTTGAAGGTTCATTCTTTCCTCACACACACTCACACACACATACACACACCATCAATCTTCTCATAATAATCAAACATTCCTATCGGTAAACAAAGATTCATGTTAATATAAATACAATCACTTCCCACTTCACACACTAATCGCAACTTAACTCCTAATCGAATGAGATGAGGAAGGTCGCTCATAAAACAAAGAGGAGATTCAATTGAAATCATTCTCAATTTCAAATATTGATTCAAATCTTCTTCTGTTTATCCCAAAACAGAGATAGCATGTGATAGAATATGATAAGCCAGTCATTCGATTAGAAAGTTATCAAAAAGTTGTATAATTTCATTCAAAGATCATTGGGATTTATTCCCAATTATTTGAATTTCAATAATGTGCGAGCCATTTCTAGGTAAGTACCATTAGATAATGTGCTTAAGTTTCAGAATGAGAATGTAATTAATTAGGGGAATTAGGCGAAGAAAGTTTTTCTTTCTTCCTCAACATCCAACCATCCGTCGGATTAGTATTTCTTTAGCTCGCAGTCATGATTATCATGTAGAAAGCAGTTAAGTACATAGTACTCCTTCTTCCCTAACATTAATGTGAATAAATTTAATTGTTAGTCGATTTATAGTTACAGGCAATTGTCTAAAAGGTAATTGAGGCAGAAGAGGGAATTAAGTTGTACATCGAATTGAAAGGAAAACAACATTCTCCAAATATGTGTTCCGATGTTATTGTTCCTGTTGATTATGATATGTCTTTGAAAAATAAAAATATTTAATTAAAAATTCTTTAACCATTATTTCTCCACATTGTTCTCTTAGTTGCTGATCATGATGCTCATGATGATGATACGTACATATTCATTAAAAATGGAAGTATTGCCAAAAATATGTCATACAAATCATTTATTTTTCTTCTTAATTCCCTTCTCTTTGTTATATTGACGATGATGATGATGATGATGATGATGATGGAAGTTAAATAATTCGAATGATATATATGTAAATTGAATTGGTACTTACATATCCACCGATTACTTTTCTTTTTGTGTATAGTGTAATATTAATGGGAACAATAACATTAATTTTTATGGAAGAACTCGTTTAGGTTCTGACACGCACCGCCACACAGCCACAGTGGAGAATGAGACGTCAGCACTCTCACGTGTAACATGATTTGAGTTGATAGAAGTATTATTTCAAAATCATTAATTCATTTCTCAATAATAAGAAGAATAATAAAATTAGAAATTATTTTGGAAGCATCAATATACATACAAATGAATAATAAACATGGATACCTCTGTTAGAAGAAAAACTATTAATCATTCAACTTTCTTATTTCCGCGTACTTATTTTATCATACTGCATACTAAGGAACATTCTCTTCATTACTTTCTCTCATTGACAACAAATCCATCAACTATTCTATTTACTAAAATGATTTCTTCCTTCCACACCGTTACTCCGATCTCTATAATTAACAATTTCAATTTGTATTGTTTTCGCCCTTTATTCACTTTTCATCATACCCACAACAACAACAATCATGATGATGATGATGATGATTGTCGATATAAAGAGATGAATCAAATTATAGTTTTATGAGACTTGTAAACAGTTCTTTCATTTCTTTCAGTTTCGTCTTCCTTAACCCATCTGTTCGATTTATATCATCACGCATTATCTTTTCAACTGTTCGATCTTTTTTCTTTCTTTCTTTCTTTCGGTGTTTCAGTCACTTCACTCTCCTTACTAATTTATTTGTTTAGTTAGTCGATAACTGTTTGATTCTCTCTACATCGTCTTCGAATGATTACTTTAATACATTAATGATAATAAGGCAGAGTAAAAATACAATTGATATGAATTTCGAAAGGAATAATAAAAATATCACGAAAGTAGTCGAGTGAAAAATGTTGATGAAATTAAAACGAAGAAGGGAATGAGTTGTTAAGATTGGAGGAGATACAGAGAGAAGAAAGTGTAAAGAAAAGGAGTGAATCGAAGTGAATGAAAGACAGCCGCATCCGTTATGACAAATTAGTAAATAGTTGTTTTAATCGCCATAACCAGGCAAATAGTTTGTGTTGTTCTTAATGTGAATAAATGATTTTTCCTATTTATTCATTTATTCCTTTCTCATACTCACATACTTTCTCTACATACTTTTATTGAAGTTGGACAGATGATCGCACGGGGACAAACTTTCAATTCATCGTAGATCTATCACCTCTCCTCCCCCGATCAATGAGACCCGTATCAATGATTCGGTAATGGAAACGAATAGGATGTGTGAGTCGTCCCACTTCTCCCCTCGGAGGAGATGTCCAGACCAATTCTTAACGATTCTCATATCGTTTACATATGCAGATATAGAGATACTTTATTTGAGACTTCATTCATCAGCCTATAATGATAAATACACATGTATTCATATTTATATTGATAGATGATTATCAATGATATCCCACATCTATAAGAGGCATTTGATTTAGTCTTCTTCTCTTTCTTCTTCCTCGCCTTCTTCGATTTATTGCTATTCTTATTAATTCTTAAATGATTTTTTCCTCAACAAGTCATTTAGATGAAGAAATAAGTATTTATACGAAACATCATTTCTTTTCTTGTTATCGTTCACATGTTGCTTTGCTCCCTAATTGTTTCTTATTTGACTTATTACCGACTTTTCACTCCCATTTCAACCCATTTCTCTTACATCCATTCGAAGAGTTTCATGATTCATCACATTCCTTTCTGGTGGCGACTCGCGAGTGCAACAAATGTACATATCAATTCGGCAGGCAATTATTTTATATTAATCAATAGGAGAGATATGTATATTTACTTTCAGAAATGTTTTATCTTTCTTTTTATTAATAACGATAATTCGCAATAAGTAGAGATCTTCTTTCATATTATTCTCTTTAACACGACACGCACATTTCCTCCACAATAATTAAGTACAGATCGAAGACTGTATCATACACAACAACCGCTCCACCTTTTGTACTAAAAGCTAACTCATCATTCTGTGTCTTCTTCCCCCAACAATTCTTCAGTATTCATCATTATTTTGATTTCCCTATTCCTCTATTTGTTTTACATTCCGCCTTCTGTTGTCGTCGTACGGTTACGGCGATGCGATACAGATACAATTTAACCTTTTCTCAACTTTCTACTCTCGAATCATCTTCCCTCTTTCATTTTAATCAATTGTTCTGTTAATCGGAAATATCTTCCATTCATCTTTGTTCACACCATTTATTCTTCTCTATTATCACTCGGTGGCATCAGTGACATTTTTATTAACAGTCCCCCCTCAAACAACAACAGGGATTGGAGACAATAGAATTGTCGCGTCTCATTTCGAATTAGATAAGCTTAATTTCCCTCTAGTCCACAAACCAAATATTTTATAATAAAAATTGATTAAACTCTCAATCGAGTTCACACAATTCGGTTTAGTGGAGTTACGGGGTGTTTACTAATAATCTGGTTGCCACACTCTTCCAACGAGAGACAAAATTCTTCTTATTATTATTATTGTTGTTATTATTAGTGGTAGTAATCCGTGTTTGGGGTGAGAGAAGAGAGGAGTGATACTTCAAAAAAGGAAAGAAACAATTTCAAGTATGAATTGAAGTTGAATTAATAATTTTCTCTTTATCACATTTGTTGCACCCTTCCCCCCACCCGATTTGTAAGATGAAGATAGTTGCGATATCACTGTGATATTAATCGGAGTAAATGGTAGTAGTTGGGTGAATTAGTGTCCGTGTTAAAGTCAATAGGTTTTTCACACTATTCTTCCCTAAGTGAGTTATTTCTAAATAATCAATTTCTTCTAGTTTGATTGACATGTATCGTCTCTCCATCTTAACGGTTCTATCTTCTTCTCTTCCTGACACTGTTCACGTAATTAATTATTATTATTAATATTTTCTTTATCTTCGCCATTCATCATTGACGAGACGATTAAAGATCAGTAATAGAATTATTTTATGATAATTTCACATTTATTCCTAAACAACAATCATTTGATATTATCATAATTATGATTCCTTCAGTCTCATCCTCATTCCGAATTGGTGGTATGTTTGTACATACAAACTCGAGGAATTAAACGATGATGATGATGATTGTTATGATGCATTTTTCATTTCGTGTTGTTTTTACATTGATGCCGATTGGTAATCGACAGGCGACGAAAAATCTTTCTATTATATTCAAATCGATTTGAGGGAGATGGTGAGGGGGAGAGAGAGACCTCCGCCAACATGTTCGGATAGGAAAAGTTTCTTTAATAGAAAGAGCAATCGCTTAACACAAAGGAGAAAGGTAGAAAGATAAATAATTGGGGGAACATTCGTCTCCACAAAAACATTAATGAATCGATGTTGATGCTTTCTTCTCTCGTCGTAATATCTATTTATTTACACACATACATATACTACTCTTTAATTCGTGTAGCATCATCTTTCCCTTCTAGATATCATAAATATCGAATATGTATTAAGAAGTGAATTAGACGAAGAGAAACAATCGACCTGAAGATGAAAGCGATTTACTTAACTATCTCTATCATATCAAATCCGTCTTCTCTTCGACAGATGGGCTTCCCCCCTTAATACCGTTACCGATGTACGAATACAAACAGATTAATTCTCAATTGAAACTTAATAACTTACTTGCTAGAATGACGATAATCATTTTATATTATTCCACTCATTTCATGTGTACATCTCATCTCCATTCCAACAAAGGGAACCAAACAGTCCTTTTACGTCCGTTAGCGGGCGCAATTTAATTCTCACGACTTCTTATCTTCCCCTCATTATTCCTATTAGGTGAAGTGAAATCAAGTAACTTCTACATATTTGTTAAATGAGAAAAGTATGAGTAGTTTTTTAGGGTACGTGTAAAATCAGCCTTTCCTGTCACTATGTACCATCATCAACATCATCTACGTATTTATGATCATGTGAACGATGACAATTATGATTACCATCACCACAACCGTCGGCTTTATTAACAACATTGTTATCATAACAATTATGACAATCATCAACATAAGAATACGGAGAAAGAATATTTCATCGATGATGATGACTGAAATAAGGTAATTGAGTCAGAAGAGAGAAGTATTTTAATAGAAACAAAATGTTTTTTATAGGGAAATATAATGTGTATATCATTACAATTTATTCTTCCTCATCCTCTTATTCGGTCTTCTTCCGCTTTCGCCTAACCTTCCGCTTATGTTATTCTGTTCATTTGGTACGAAGATTGAGGGGGAGAAATATTCCTATTACTTCCATTTCACTATTAAATAACTTCTTTCTTCATTTTTACTTCCGTCCATTTCCTGTCCCAGAAATCAACATGACACAACACAACTTTTATGAATGTCTTAATTTATTCTCATTTCTCTATTTTCCCCCAGCCACTCCTGATAACTGGAAATGTTATTTATGTCTTCCAATCCCATGTAGACTATTTACACAAATTATACGAATTACATTCATCATCTAATTCGTTCATTAATTAGACCATCAATTCAATTAATCGATTGATTAACAATGATTAATAATTAATTGATATCGATATAATTTTTAATTAATTATTTATTAAAATTAATTAAAAAAAATTTTTTTCTCTTTAGTCGTCAGATATTTCGATTTGCTTCTTTCGAAACTGATCTAGAAGATTCAATCCGTGATCAATATTCCTTCATCAGTATCTGATTCGATGTCGAATTGATTAAGAGAAATGAACAAGAAGATGAACGACGAAAAATCGATGGATATTCCATTGGACATCAACTTGAAAACGGTGGCGATGTTCCGGTATTGTGAGAATTTGTTGTTGGATTTGACGATAAACAAATTGAGAAATAAAGGATATTATCCATGTACTGCCACCAATTCATTGAATAATTCTCAAATAACTCCCAATAATAATTCAAGTGGGAATAATTCGATATTGAAAAATATGCAGACACCCTCTCAATCCATTCAACAACAAACGAATACGAATATTAATCAATCAGCTCGCAAATGTTACACACTTAACAAACTTTCCAACCAGATCATGAGGAGAACTCAAAATTTGAAAAATGGTCCCAAAAAGAAATCTTCCAACATTCTCCAACGAACCAAACTCTCCACCGTCTTCATATCCGAATGTGACAAATTCAAACAGATGACAACGAAGAACGGTGAGGGGCATGTCAGTTCATTACAGCCGGTTTGTGTCACTTCCACCAAAATGGATACCTGTCAATTCATGAACATGCCACCAACTCCCCGAAACTGTCTCCATAAACGTGTCTTACTCAAACGCTTCTCACAAAAGTTGAAGAGACATTTAAAAAAGACGAACAATTCCGACGATTCACCTCACAATTCCACCATTTGTTCCGACGCCGATTTCATTCAATGTTACTACAAAGAAGAATTGACGTCAGACGTAGAGATGACAGAAGGAGAGAATGTTCATTCATCAAAAACTTCTACTTTCTATAAACATTTCCGAGAAATAATTAATATAATTAACGGAAAATTTTATCATTCACTCAACAAACGTTGTGTCATCAACAACGGAACTGGAACTCAAAATCATAATATGATTATCAATTCATCAGTATCATCATCTCTCCATCATCATAACAAACGATGTCGAACGAGAAGTAATCACACCGATTCATATTTGGCGTCGACATTTGGTGGTATGAGATCGTCTTCTGTACCATCATCCACAATACCGTCATGTCCGAAATCATCATCAGAATTGATTGCCATGAAACTACAAGAATTAATGGAGTTATCTAAAAAAGAACAAAATAAAGAATTGATATTAAATGAATCGATGGAGGAGATGTTGAATTTGAATCGTCTCAATTCGACAGATGATGACGAAATGACTGAGACGACTAATATGAATGGAAAAATTAAAAGTTTCTTCCACGAATTCCTCTTGTCACTCATTCAACAAAATAATAAAAATAATGAAAATCAATCTACATTCAACATACCAAATGGCCCCAAAGATCAACCACCAGAATTATCAGAAAAAATGATTTATGAATTCGTTCAAGCCCTCCAATTTATGTTCTGTTGGTCGATACTCAATGAATATTTTCACGACTCATCTAAAACTCAATCGAAAGAGAACGAATCGACCGAAGAAAATATGACAAAGAATAAGAGAAAACGACGATCAACTGGAAACACTTCCACCAAATTCACTTCCTCATTCGAAGAATTATCTAAAAACGATTTGAAATTTAATGACCAATGGCTTATACCAACCACATCGTCAACATCCACCAATTCTAATGATTGTTCGGTGAAGAAAGTCAATTCGTTTCCAACACATCAACACGTCATATCGGATGATGAGAATGACCATAATAAATCATCAGAACCATCGATCGTCGATAAGGAGTGCGGGAAATCGTACCGTGTATTAAAATTCGATATCAATCAAAATGACTCAACAATTACTTCATCGAAAACTCAGGATTTATTGGACAAAGATGAATTGAGTTTGAATTCGAATTTGATGAAAGTTGGATCAGAAACGCCTTTAATCTCCCCGAAACAACTCGATGATTATAAAAAGTTCTCGGGTATGTCAGAGAGTGAGGACACGAATCTCTGTCAATCAGTCGAACAATATCTTTCTGCTTTATTCTACTACTACTACTTCACCGTCTATTATTCGCTCAATAAGAATGTGATGTCATGTAATGAGAATGTGGCGTCTGCTGCCAATAACGGTGATTTCGATCAGAAAGAATACGATTTCTATTATCGTATGTTCAAAAAGTTGGGAGAGAATATGGACAAGAATTCACCAATCCTTCCTCATAATGACAATAAGAAATTATCATCTTTCATTCAATTGACACCACCAACTTCACCTCCCACCAACCATCCCAATACCTGTACAAACAAAAGAAAACGACGACATACATCCTCCGAAAATAGTGAATTAGTAAATAAAGAATTATTGAAAAATAATAATAATTTAAATCAAAAAATTCCATTATCATCATCAGCACCATCCACAAATCTCCCGATTCCATTATCTCCACCTTTGAAGGCGTTCACGTCATTCCTTTCAGCTTCCACTTTCTTCAATCAACCACCATCACCACCATTAGTCAATGATCTGGTGTGTGATGATAAATTTCCGTTATTGAAACAATTGAGTCGGAAAACTGATGAATCGTCAATGAACTCCGATATATCTTCGAAGAAAAGATCGAGATGTGAATTGAATTTGGAAGAAGAGACGAGAAAGATCGATAACATTCTAACAATTCCTTCAATTTGGAATAAGAAATGTGAGAATGATAACGAGAAACAACTTCTATTGACGACCATCGACAAATTGAAAGAGGTATCGAACGACCAGTGTAAATCTTCTGTTTCATCTCCTTCCATTCTCTCCTCCAATTTCACCATCGACAATTTACTTATATGTTAAAACGATCAAATTTTCAAAAAACTCTTAATAAGTCAAATGTCAAATGGAATGTGAACAGAAAATTATTCAATTCTTTGTAGGAAATTCACTTCAAAATGACTCAAATTGTGGAGTGTAATGGTAATCAATCAATGGACGATCGATTACAATTGTAATAAATTAACTCGGGAATTAACTTTGTCAATAAAATCTGGTAGAAATTTCTGTACAAAAGGTTACCAGGGGTGCAGGGGGGAGGTCAGTTGTGAACGACAAAATCAATTCATGTTCGATCGCGAAAGATAATTATTTCATCTATCCGATTTCTTTTCATACTCTCTCTCTCTCTCTCTCTCATTTCAATTATATTTATGAAAATTATTATTATTATTATTATTTTCCATCATATATATTATCGTTAAAAACAATAAAAAATTTAAAGAAATTTATATTTTCCATTTTGTTCATTTCTGTATTTTTTTTTGTAAAATTAATTAAATTTTGTCTCAATATTTTTTTCATTCTCAATATCATTTGATCATTGAGAAACATTGACAATTCAATTTGATATGAACATATTAACAAATTGAACGAAAAGAAATTTCAAATCAATGAATTCTTGTAAAATAAATTCGTGTAAAAGATTGCCAGTAACTGTAAACCACCTGATGGTTTTGTATAATTTATTTTCGACAATTAAGTAAACTTAAGTTAAGTTGAATTATTTGTAATTATAAATGTAAAATGGGAATAATAGAGAGAATCGTTGAATCTGAATTAGATATTTGTTTATTAAATCTAACGATACTTAAAAATTGTAAGAGATAATGATATAATTACTTAAATTATTCTTTGGAGAATTTTTGAATTAAACGTTGTACGTTACTCTTCTCCTCATTTTCAATTGATTTCTGAAATGATGATTGTATAATTGATGAATCCATTGTGGCAGGAATTGAGGCGAAACGACGTTGATTGACCGGTTTCAGTTGAATATGTTGAAATTCGATTTCTTTCATTTCATTAACTGTCTCCACCTCAGGACGGGAAGTGTTTAAGGAATGTGTTCTGCCGTCACATCTTCTTTCTTCGATTAGCGACTTTAATTCTTTAACGAACATAGTTTGACTGTCGTTGTGTTTCGCAAAAGAACGTCCTCTTTTCACTAACTTCTGATTATGTTTAGGAGAATCGGAGAGAGAATTGTCGAAGGTTATTGTGGAATTAGATGGTGATTGTTTCGTCTTCGTTTGAGTGAGTGAAATACTGAAAGAGGATGTGGAGGAGATCAACTGATGTTGATGGAGGAGAAAATGTTTGATGGGAATGGAATTATTATTCTCTAAATCATCAGATTGATTTACATCTACAATTAAAATTTTAAAATGGAAAGAAAGAAAAGAAGAAAATTAACTTTTTCGATAATTATGAAAATTTATTGGATTCTCATGATAATTCATTTCGTTGAGTGGTGCAGTTTTCGTCGTTGAATTTGAAATATTCGATATTAAACTCAGCGATGATGATTCTGTTCCTGTCATTTGAAAATAGGAACAATTCCTCTGCTCATATTTGGGAATGGAGTTGTAGAAAATCATATCTTCTTCGTGAATTTGATGAGATCTTTTCAAAGTTCCAAATTCCGCTCCTAACGGATGAATCGATAAATGACTATCAGTTGAAGTAGTTGTTGTAGAGGAAGAATATTTAGTATTCCATACTCGCGGGATTGTTTTTGGGGAAGAAATTGATTTTTTTTTCTTCCACTTCTGTTTCCATGACAACGGATAATGATAATTTTGTTTAAGATGTTTCGAATTTTTTTTCTTCTTTCGTCGTTTATGGAAATTGGCTTTGTTAAATATGGGTGAGTTTTCTGATATTTTCTTCCATTTCCCATCATTTTCCCAAGAACGGAAATTGGAATTATTTTCTCTCTCAGAATCGAGTTCCATAATTAATAAACATTTTGAATCATTCGATTCGTTCGTTGATGAAGTTTCATAATTTGAAATTAACTTAATTGGAATTCGTTGGAAGTAATCACTTCCTGTCGATTTGCCTGACGATACGTTAGTGAATGTGTTGGTGGTGAAGGAATCATTTCGATTTTTTTCAGGTTCTGACAAATTCACCTGATGTTTTGTGTAGAGACCATTTTTTGATTTGATTTCAATTCGATAACGATCATTGAGATGTGGATGACTGGAACTACTGATGGAATTCTTCCGTTTATTCACCAGACAATCCAACGTGGACATGGACGATGAGAGATAAGTTCCAGTATTTTGAACGATGATTTCATTACATTCTTTCTCTTTTCTTTCATGTTGAATTGATGAATCGAAAGAGATTTTATTATTGTTATTATTATAATTCAAATTGACATCAGTTGGAAATCGAGACATCGAATTAATATTTGATGCGTGCAATAATTGAGAGGAGTTATAATTAATAACTTCTGGTATAGTCGTATTAATTTCATAATTATTTGAACCACATTTCGTATAACGGATATTATTAGAGATGAATGAAGAAGGTGATTCAATTCGATTCCATTCACCATCACCAGTGGTGACGAGTGCTTCATCATTCTCATTCGACCACATAATCACTTCACCAGCAGCTGGATGAATATCATCAGTTGATTGTTTATTTCCATTATTCATTAATTGATTAATGAAATTTGAAGGTTTTGTTGTATTCAACTGATTCTCCATATCATTCTCAATTTCATGCGATTGACCATATAATTGATATAGTGATAATTCCGATTGCATTTGACTGCCACAAGTGAATATTTCACTTTGACATTTGAGAGTAGAGGAACTTCTTCCTGGATGATACATTTGCACATTATTCTTCCGTTGTTCACTCTTATTCGATTGACGACATCGAAATAAAGTTTTCTGTTTCGATTTGATCTGTTTCGCATATTCGCTCCAACGTTCAGGAAATATTCCTGAAGTTGACGTCGTCGCTATGTGAGACGAGGAAGTCATTCCATTCCTTTTCGATCGTCTATCAGAAAATTATTAAAATAATTTGAAAAATCGAAAAAAACCGTCTCAATAACAAAAGAATGATATTGCCAATGACTAATAGAGACGCGATGAGACATCCAGCAATAATTAAACTATTTTCTAGAAACAAATTTTTTTTCAAAAATAAGTCAAATAACAAATTAAAATGAACTTGGTGTTTGACTATTAGTTGGAATGATGGTGGAATTGAGGAGCGTATGATGGTTTCTTAACGAGTTCGCTTGTGTCTGATAAATTGGAAGATTGAATGTTGTTGAATCTACTTGAATTCGAGTGAGTTTCGTAAAGTTCATCATCGCTGATGGTGTGGACGAAGGAAGACGTTTCGAATGGAATTTTGAATTTTCCATTTCTTTTCGACGACGAATTGTGGTGGTAGTGAAGGATGAAGGAATGGAAGGAACGATGGATGAAGTCGAATTAATGAGGGGAGAAGTCGTGGAGAAGTATGAGGTGGTTATTGGAGGAATATCATTAATAAAGTAAGTTGACGGTTTCGTGTAAGATGTCTCGGGTGAATTCGTTGGAAGATGAATGACAGAAGATTGATCGATTGAATAAATTTTATGAACATTTGATGTAGAGTCAATTGTTGGAAGATGACTTGGGACGGAAACGGAAGTCTCTTTTAACGTCGATGAGATGGATGAATTTTGTATTCTCCAAATGGCAGTTGTATCTCTAACGATTGTCGATTGGGTTGTGGTGAGAAAAGACGTTCCATTTATCTCATTCAAATTCAGTTCAATATCGTCCTCATTCGTCATTTCTAATAGGTTAGTCAAAAAATAATAATCATCATTAGTTAACACAGAATCATTGAACATGTAATTGTCGATCATAATGTTTCCATCATCCGTGGAAGTCGCTGTTACAACAGTAGAAGATTCGGATGTAGTGGGCAAGAATTGTGTCGGATTTGTGAAAAATTGTGGTGATTGGGTGAAGAATTGTGGTGGATGTGTGAAAAGTTGTGGTGGATTTGTGAAAGGTTGTGTTGGATTAGTGAAGAATTGTGGTGGTTTAGTGAAGAATTTATGTGGTTTTGTGAAGAATTGTGGTGGAAAAGTGGAAAGATATTTATTTGAATCTGAGAACTGATGTGTTTCGTATTTGTCGATAATATGGTTAGTTGCTGGAATGGTCGAGTAATGGACATGTTTATTCAACAATTCTTCGTTCGATTGATGATCGGGTTGTTCGTGCAAGATGGCAAATATTAATTTGGGATCATAATTAGGAGTCGTCGTGTCTCGTCGATGAGCTTTTTCGAAATAATTGACTTTTTCCCGTCCCTCCGTGTGAGGAAGTTCCTTTTCCAATTGTTTCTCTTGTCTTCTCCACAATCCATAAATGTTCTCTTCATATTCATGGAATTGGTTATCGAAGTCGTGTAAATCGTCGTTCGACGACGAGAATGACTTGTCAAAAGGAACAGAACAGTTACAGGTCGTGTTAATCGGATAAGTGACAGAGTCAGTTTCGTATGAGATCCAGAATGAGCCGCGTACACTCGGTAATGAATATGGACCGATATTTGTATAAAAGTGAAGATAAACGACATCACCGTTATCTGGTGTGATCCATTCTTTGTTGGGTTGAAGGAAAGTACAAGATTGGAATTGCAATTGCTCAGCGAATTTCTTATAATGTTCATTCCAATTATAATACCAATTTCGATCACTGTTATATTTTATCGGATTGTCGTGTGGAAACGAGAAGTAATTATCAAGTTTCTTCGTCGAATTCTTCGTTGTAGTTCCCGATCGTTTTAGATGTTTTCTTAACGAATTGTGATTGAAAGCGGAGAGGATGGTATTTGAATCCATCGAATTTCTGGCGATCGTATAAATCTGGAAACCACTATTCTCACAATTCTGATTATTTGGTTGCTCCAATTCAAAATTAATAATTTTCAATTTCAATCTGATATTCTCGTTCGATATTAATCGACACCAACACGATTTCTTCTTATCCATCATTTCATTCTTTTGACGATTCAACAAATTCTGATAATTAAACGGTAACGGATAATTGGGCGACATTATCGATCCCCAATACGACGTTATTTGTGACGGGGCCACCGAACAAATGGAAAGTATTTGTTTCTTTGGTATACATCGATAATAAATTGCGAGATAATCGACTAATGGCAAATATTTGAGATGTTCGAGAGTCGAACGAAATTTATTAATTTTCATTTTATAATTATAATATTGGAATCGTTGACTCTTCAAATGGACACGTAATCTCTCACATTTCTCGAGTCGTTGAAGAATTCGAGGTGGTGGACGAATTGTGCAACTATATTTACCATTACACGCATTCTGTAAATTAATATATTCGATACAATCCAATTCATTCGGTTCTCCATATAATCGATTATCGAGACAAATTGATCGTTTTTTTCCATTCATATTATTCTCCAGATCCTCTTTCTCTTTCTCATAATTCCAATGGAAATATTTCGATGATTGAGTAGCGAATCGACGAAATTTCTTCTGATTTCCATTAAACGGCGTTTGCCATGTTGTCATATTTTGTAAAATGGTCCTACGATTTTCTCTCGATTCTGTCTTATCAATTTCATTATTCGTATTTAATGTGTGACGTTTCCATCTTCTACTTTTGAAATTGAATTGATTTCGCTTCCTTAAATGTCGTCCATAGAATGCGGATAAAATATGAATTTTTGAATTCTCATCCGAAGCACAATCTATAAATATTTTGTCATTATTCTCATTTGTCAAACAATGATAATGTAATTGTATAAGCGGTTTTTTCCGAGCGTCAAATGTTCCGAGACTCCTTTCCACCCAACACACGAGCAAAACGGAGAAGATCGTTCTCATTCTACGAAATGTCAATTGTCAAATTTTTTTTCGTCGATTCGTAGAGAGATGGAGAATTTAGATTAATCGTTTGAAAGAAGACATTGTAAATTTTTTCATTTTAATACGAAAGAAAATTTTGGGAACAAATTGATTTATCTACCGAAAGTTTTCTCTATTACTGTGTCGTACGTTTATTGGAAGAAAAAAGGTTAGAGATTAGCAAAGAAATGAAACATGACAATATCATTCTGTATAAGACTAGACAATTGGACTCATCCTTTCAGTTTCATTCAATAATTTCCATTTATTCCTGGGAAGGTCGAACAAGATGGGAAAATGGAATTATTTTATTTTACATTCGATATATACAAATTTGGAAATGGAAAAAATGGATTTGTCGGGGAGAAAACCATTTGAGTTTCCCGCCTTAAACACGTTCGTAACATCGTTCATTCAACAACGACGTATGGGCGACAAATCAGGGGAAATGATGAAGAAAGTGGCTTATGTGAACGATTTTCTCCTTTTAATGAAAGGTCAGTCAAATCGACATGGCTGAACATGACGTATCTGTTGGGAAAACAATGCAACTTGTATTTGAAGTTGGTGTAATGAAATTAATAAATTTTATTAAAACATATTCCTTTCATTCTTACAATTCTTATGTCTATTAGAGCATCATAGATTTCTTCCATTCTTTATTACGTCCATGGAAAGGAATGATGAAATTCACGACATGTTACTGTTCTAAAAATTCCGGAGATGAGTTACATTTGGAATTTCGATGATAATAGAAGAAATCTGATGATTTGACATTCAATCATGATGACATCTTCATCTTTCTTACGTCTACTCATAATTAGCAATGTGAGAGTATGTCAACTGATGTCGGTCGATTGTAAATTTGAACTGACTCGCAATCTCCCACCGAAATTGATAGAACTAAAAGGTGATGAATGGATCGGTATGATGCAAGTGATGTGGATCTTAAGTGATTATGTCTTTTATGGAAACGATTTATGAAAAAGATGGAGATGTATCTGAACTGAAGTTTCACTCCTTTCTTTAAAAGATTTCCTTTTCTATCATCTTAATGCCATTCATATATTAATCCTGACCCATTCTCTCACGTTAACTAATTGTTACTAGACGATATCGTTCCAAAATAGTGATAATTACTTTTAACTTCTTCTTCTTCTTACGTAATGATGATGATGATGATGATGATGATGATGATTATATATTTGGAGACGATTTCCATTCAAATAAACGGATATTAATATGATGATGATGATGATGATGAATTGATGGTAACGAATTAATTCACTTTTATCGAAAATTACAATGATGATAATGGAAGAAGAAGAAGTCGAACAATAAATGATCAGTAAGAAGAATTATGGTAAATTCTACGAATTGATATAGATGTGTGTGTATGTGTGTGTGTGTGTTTGTGTCAGCGTATGTTCTGGAGAGATTGACGTTTGTCGCAGTTCAATGTTGTTACATATGTAATTCAATTGATTCTTTTAATGTGACGTCGTTGCAAGAGAGACGACTTAACGGAGCTCTTTCTTTCTCAATTGTCGAATAAACAAACAAACGAACGGGATTCCCGATAACATCTGATTACGTCAAATATGATGAAAATGAATATAATCATGTTTATCTCCTGAATTGAATGAAGACGGAGGAGAGATTGAAGTTTCATTTCAGTTTAAATCCATTCCACAATAACGATTCATCTAGTTCGTTCTCCCACGAACGTTACGATTAAACTTACAAATAATGGTAACTAGTCGTCGATGTTTGTGCCACTTCCTCCAGAATTAATCATCTCATCTTCTTCCTCAATTAATTAGTGGAAGATTAAGATAGAAGATGATTATATTATACGTACGAATGATTAGACGAAAAGTAAAAGAGGACAGTCGGTAATTGAAGGGAAGGAAAGAAGCAAAATGAATTTATAGTTTTGATCAATTTATCAGGATAACGTCGATCGGAATATGAAAACGGACTCAGTTTAATCGAATTAATTGGATGTTACGAGATGGACCTCTCTTCCGCTTCATCACATTACCATGTCGTGTTCATTCCAGGAAAGAATAAATCCAGTTCTCATAAGAGGATGAGAAAGAATTTATGAAAAAAAGGAGAAACTAAAGAAACAGAAATTGAGTGAATGGATCAATCTATGAACGAGTGACTGAAGAAAAAAGAGTGATGGGACAGAGGTGGAAGAGAAGGAAAAAATGAAACAGAAGAAAGAAAGATGTGGAAAATGAACGTTTATAATAAATTTATTTCATTCAATTGAATATCCTTTCTCTCATCCTTCTTCATTGTGATCAATCCTCTTATCAACTTCCGCTTCTTTCTCATTTTTCCTTCTTCCACCTCTTCCCAATTTGACCAAATGTTATTTTCGTTCCTTTCTGACATTGGTTCCATTCCTCTCATTCGAATACTCAATCCTATATTTATCTTTCTACTAATCATCATCATTATCATTATCATCATTAAAATTTTCATGGATATGGAAACTTTAATTTTAAAGAGAATATTTTCAGAAAAAAAATTATAGACAAGAAAAATTATTAATTCCTCCACAATTTCACCATATGGTCTTTACCTCCACTTCCGATACTCGAACCGTCAGTTGACCAGTCGACGGCATATACTTGATCCGCATGTCCTGGTAAATCCATCATCAATCTCTTCTTATCTCCGTCGTTCATTTTGTCGCCACATCTCCAAATTTTCAATGTAGAGTCTGCACTTCCGCTAACAATTGTTCGTGAATCGACACTCCAAGCCACTTGATAAACTGGACGAATATGACCGCGTAGCGTCATATAAAACTTCCCAGTGAAACCGTCCCAAATGCGGATGGATTTGTCGAAACTAGCACTAGCAATCAATCGCATATTGGGCGAAAATTTCACGTCGTTAATCGCTTGTTGATGTCCGGTCAGACGTTCGATACATTTATTTGAATGTTCTCCATTCCATAGACATAAAGTGAAATCGTCGGATGCCGAAATTAATAATTCTCCATCAATCGAATGTGATCCTTTCAATTTTGATATGGCACAATCGTAACGTTTTCTCGAATATAAAATCTGTTCATTCAACGAACCCTTTTCCAATTTGATTATCGTTTCCTCTTTTTCTTTAATCGTATCATAGAAACTGGTACGTAATAAATAATCGGTATTGAGTGAAATCGAATTGACCCAATGTGAATGATTTGAGAGTGAACGACATAAAGTTCCGTCTGTACTTCTCCAAATTTTTATGGAGCAATCTTGAGAAGAAGAATAAATCAAATTACTCCCTCCCCATTTGACAGTGGTGACGGATTGTTTATGACCGTTTAACCGTCGTCCACATGTCATATCGACCGCATTCCAAATAATGAGACCACCGTCTTTACTTCCACTCACTAATTGATAATCTTCCTCACTCCTCATTAAATGTAATGGTTTCCATGACAACGAATTAATCCATTTTTTATGAGCCATGATTTTTTTGGATTGGAGACGATTCTCCTTCAAATTCCAGACACAAATCGTTCCTTCTTTACACGCACTCCCAATATATTTTCCATTTGATGCCCATTCCACTACTAATAACCATTCTTTATGTCCTCGAAAAACGTTATCGATCAATTGAGTGTTCATGTCCCATAATCGGAGTGTTGTATCTCCTGAACCTGTTGCGAGTAATTTTGAATTTGGCGAGAAAGAACATGAAATAATGGCAGATGAATGTCCATTAAGAGTAGATGAACATCGAGTAATTGGACGTACTCTTAATAAAGATTTCGGTACACAAATTATATTCAATTGAATTTCTTGAAGTGATTTCCTTTTCTTTCCCAATTGATAATAAGCCGATTCGATTGAATCACTTATTTCATTATTTTCAATGAGAAATGAACATAATTTCGATTCTTCATCAATTCGTTCAGTTTCATCATCTCCTTCAACTTCCAATCTTAAATGACGATAAAGTTGACGTAAATCTTTCGCATTAGTAGTGATAGGAAGTGAATAAAGTTGATTGGATAATCTTTCTCCATTTTCTTGGAGTAAAGAAACATTCACGTTTTCTTCACTCATCTTCTTCTTGTGCTTTCATTTCGAAAAATTATAAATTCTTTTTTTTTCCATCTCAATATCATTTCGTCATTCTCTTCTCATTTCTTTAATCCTCATCCTTAATCATTCGAACATGGAAATGGTGAAATATTTATTTTCACCCAAATTTCTGCTCTATCATTTCACAAGAAAACATGTCACTCTTACAACGAACAGTTCGAACACTTTTACCTCATTTATCTCGTTCACTCACCGTCTCTAACAAATTGAATACGAAGTTCCTTTTCTTCCTCATCACTCCTCATCCATTGATGTGAAGGAAAGTTAAATTGACATTTATCGATAGAGATGGACATCATAAAAATCTGACGGCGATAACAGGTGCATCATTGTATGATGTTATTGTTGATAATAATATCGAATTTGATGGTTTTGGAGCTTGTGAAGGAAGTTTATCTTGCAGTACATGTCACCTCATTTTGGACAAGGAATTGTTCACTCGCATCGACGAAGCATTAGACGAAGAATTAGATATGCTCGATCTAGCTACGGAATTGACGGAAACGTTTCAAATTTTTTTAAATTTTTTTTTGCAAAATTTTAAAAATTTTTTTTTTCAAATTTTTAAAAAAATTTCTTTCAGTTCTCGTCTTGGTTGTCAAGTGTATGTGGATGAGACGATGGACGGATCTGTCATTCGTTTACCAAGAACGGTAACTGACCGTCGTGACGGTTGAACGGCAAATCGAACGACTTTCATTAATTTCCATATATTTTATTTCATTATTTTTTTTTTGGTTCGAAAAGTTTTATTATAATTTCATTAAAACTGAAATAAAAAGAATAGAAAATTAGTTTTGATGGATTTGAGTTTATTGTAATTGTGAGTAAATACTCTGTTTATTCTTTAGTTTCATTTCAATTTCTTAATGAAATTTAATTCTCGAATTCGAACTCAAACAAATTTTCTGTTCATTCGAGTTTTTTCCTTTTAATCTATTTTCGTTTGAACCATTCCCAATACTCCCAATGCTTCATTGTGACATCTCTGCCACACTCAATCATCGTCTCGCTAATGACAGCGATGATGAGAGTCAATCGGACACGGAACCTAAAAATCTTTCAGTAAACTCATTCGGAAATAAACCAATTTCAAGTCGTTCTAACTACTCTGCAAGTCGAGAGAAGAACTCGTTCAATGCACGTCAAACTGAGACGGATTTGATAAGACGACAACAAACACCCACCACTTCCTCTCATTCCATTAAACGTACCGCTCTCCAATGGATGTCAGTGAAAGCGGAAGAATTACTCACTTCATTGTTGACGAAATTACAGAATCAAAATCAACAATCTACTCCAGTAGCACTTTCTGAAGTGCCAAAGAAGAATCGACATGAATTGGATAGTGTGGAATTAATGCGGAATAAATATCAAACGACATATTCATCAGATTATCCTGTCGCCAATTATCGGAAGGATAGTGCTGGTGATTTTGCCTCATCAATTTGGAATGATAAAAGTTAAATATGAGGAGAGGAAATGAATTGAATAAAATTAAATAATTTTCAAAATTTCGAAAAAATTCATCTAATAATGGTGATTTTATGTTTGATGATAATTATGAATAAATAAGATTTTATTGAGTTAATTAATGGAATTGTTCATTTTTCGTTTATTCGTTAACCATCGATCGAAAAAACGAACTGATTGTCCTGTCAATTGATGATGAATATCGATCTTTCCAATTTCTTCACAATTCGTATCGTCATTTGAGATCTCCTTATTATTCTCATTCATCTGATTGTCCAAGGTGAAAAATCGATGTAAGAGATTAGTACAATAAAGTCTCATGTCGTCTGATCCATCCTCCTCTAGCAATAGCTCGATATATTTATAGAGAAATTTCTCCTTCTCTTCACGTTGTCTAGTTTCGTTGTCAATTTTCATTTTCATTAACAATTCGTTCATTTCACAACTGAACAATGATACCGGTTCTCTATACCAGAAATAATGTTCAGCAGCTAAACAGAATTTTCGGTTATTAATGAAGAACGACCAATTTGTAGAATTATCTTCGAGATATTTATGAATAAATATTCTCTCATATTCTTCCCACTATAACCGATAATAATAAAGGATAAATAGATGATAAATAGATGATAATTAAAAGATAAATAAATTAAAAAATAAAGAAGAAATAATAAAATAATTAAAGATAAAATAAAGGAAACCTTTTCATGATTCACCATATAATCGAAAGTTAATTTTAGAAGAATTTTATCGCCAATTAATGGAATCAATTGAATAATATCGATGAATTGTAACTGATTAGGAAATTGATTGATTAGTGCGAAAATTATATTTTCTATTTTCTGATTTGCTTTCTTCATTTGACGAAGAATGATGATGCGATTTGGAGAGTTCAATTCAAACAGCCTCACCAAACAATGAAGGAAACCTGATTCATTCGAATCATTATCACTAATCGTCCATTTGAAATAAAGAAGGATGACAATCGAGAGAATGTGATCAACATTTTTAATTCGAGTTAATTCTCTTTCAATTTCCTCGTCCATTTGACTCGTTAAAATTCCTTTGAACGAGACAAATGTGAGAAAATTGAAAGAAGATTCATAAATTTTTCCAATAGGATAAATTGATTGATCGATGAGAGAATTTAATTTGATGAATTGTTCCGTGTAAGATTGAAGAGCTAAATAAAGATGTTGATAAGAATTTGATGGGAAATCATCAACTAATCGATTAACGAAGAAGAATTCGAAGAAACCGACATAAATATCAGTTAAACGATCATTCATATATTCCGTTTCATTCGAATGTTCTCCAACAAATCGTTCTAAAATTAATAAAGCAATTTCTAATTGATCCACATCTTTTGAATAAGCCAATCCACTTAACGTGAATTGGAAATAATTCATATCCTGACGACATTTATTGATATCGATGGAAATATCGTTAATTTTCTGTATAAATTGTTCGTCATCGATTCTTCTCATAAATTCATCTAATTTCGTATTATCTTCATCAACTCTCAAATAATATTCGATTAAATTTCTTAATGGAATATCATAAATTCCAAGATCATCTTCCACTTTTCCCAATTCCACAATTCGATTAATACAAAACATTCTCAATTCTTCGTAAATGTTTTCCGTTGGACATTTCGAATCATTCATCACCATCTGTTCCACGACGGTTTCCGGATGGATTTTTAAAGAATTTTCTCTAACGAATTTCCGATAACTATCGATAATTGGAATGTTCGTTATCTTCGCTAACGGATTAGATTCGACACGACCAAATTCAAATTTAATTTTCTCATTTATCTTATCAATAATTTCCATCGATTCATTCGATGAAATATCGATAGAGAGAACGATAAATTTCAACCAATTCATCCATCCAACATCATCCGTCAATTGTTCCCAATTTACCATTTCCATTTTGATGATTCCAATGAGAATCTCTGGATAATTCCTCTCATCCAATTCCACAAATGATTGACATTCCTGAACGAATAACCATTTCCATTTGAGTGAAACGGAAATTTTCAAATTAATTAAAATTGTTAATTCAGAGAAATTTATCGATTTTCCAATTGAATTTCCTCCGAAAATTTTTTGAATCAAATTCAAATCATTCAAATCGATCGATTTACAGGAAATGAGATCATGAAAAACGATTATTAGTTTTTTGAATAATAAAAAATTTTCAAATTTATCTACTCGATTAACTAATCGAAGGAGAAGTGATGTCAATTGATCGAGAGATTCCAACGACTGAACTTTTTCATTTCTCATCAATGGACATTGCATGATACGATATGTGAAAAGTTCAATTTTTGAAAATTCCGTTAATCGTTTCAAATATTGTGAGAATAGAACGGACGCTTTCTTATTCGATTTCACCATTGATTTCATCGATCTCGTATACCTCAAAATGACACTCTGGAGAATTTCGATTAAACATTTCACATATTTCCAATTCGTCGTCGATTTCTTCTTCACATTCAACAGATAAAGAATTTGGATGAAAGTTTTTGAATCTTTCAAAATCGAGTTAACATCGACCGATTCGTGAATAATATCAACAAAATATTCTTTCAATTTCTCCAAATCCAATTCCGTCATGAACGGTATTGAAAGTGAAACTTCCGATATGTTCTCATCATTCCTCACAATCCAATCGACATAAAACGGAAAAATAAATCCTGATGATTTTTTCATATTAACAATTATATCGTTCAATTGTTTGATGAGAGAGAAATTAATAATTCTCTTCTCACAACTCACTTGAAGAATGGTGAGAATGAATTGTTGGAAATCATTCTCATTCATCATCAATCGACACATATTGAATGGAGAACAATCTCGGAGAATATCATCATCAAAATTTAAATTATCCAGAAATTTCAACAGTTCAAAAATGGAAGAAATGTTAAAAACGGAATTTTCGAAGAAAAACGGTGAATGGAACGGTCGAATTTGATGTTGATGATTATATTGACGTTTGATGAATGGAATCCATTCCATCTGAACGATATTCATGGAATTGATGGTGAGATGTTGATGATATTTGGAGAAAATGAAAGAGATCAATAAATCACATCGATTTGAATTAAATTTATCGAAATAATTTAAAATTTTCAAAATTTCATTCATCGTTTCGAATAATTGAGAATTTGACGATTCGAATCGATGTCGAAGATAAACGGGAAAAAACCGTTCATAAAAATCATTTTCTTCCAATATATCCGTTAAATAAGTTAGAGATGATATTTGACTCGAAATATTTTTCGATTTTTCCAAAAAATTCAAATAAAATATAAATTGATCAATACGATCCAATTCCATCAAATGATCGAATAAATCGATGGGTAGAATGTTGTGAATTTGAATTCGTTTCAATTCCTCTTCATCATTCATTCCATAAACGACATACCATCGTCGTTCTAATTCCTCATCATCCAAATAATAATTGACATATGTTAATCGATGCATCAATCGAATAGTTTCTTCCATTCGACGATAATTATCATTTTTTGTTATTTCGTACAATTTGAGACATTTTAAAAATTGATCAGAAAAATCGATATTTCCGTTCGTGATGAGAATGTGTCGAATGAATTTTACATAAAATAAATAAATTTCATTCAAATCGAATGGATCGAGACGATTCCATTGTGAAATCATTTTTTCATCGATCCGTTCGACGTCTCCCATTTCCATCAAAATTTCCGTCCAATCAGGAATGGATCGATGAGGCGAAAATTTTGGAATGACAATTCGATCGTTCTCTTCGACGAGTGGAATAACGTGAAGTAATTCATTCAATTCACATCTGTCCATGTTGATGTGTAGGAGAATGGAGAAATAATTCGATGATAATTCCTTCAGATGATTTTGGAAAATTGAACGTAATTGAATCAAATTTCCTTTATCTGCCAATTGACAAGCGATTTCGAATAAATCTTTCTTTCTTAATTCATTTAATTGATGACCGATCGATATATTGACATCGTCGAGTAATTCGAGAAATGTTTTGAAATAATCGAAATATCGAAAAATTTTCAAACGTTTCTCAATGAAATAATTCAACGAATCAATATCATCTTTCGAAATATTTTTCCATTTTTTTACAATTTTTAATTTCTCCCAATTTTTATTTAATTCGAATAAATCTTTTTCAAATTTCAATTGTTTTTTCTTCTCCAATTTGAGTAGTGTCCGAAATTTCTCCTCTCCAAATCTCTTCTCCATCGTCTCTGTCAATTCCAAATGAATTATGTCGATTTCTCTTCGATAATTCTCCTCTAATTGTAATTGTGTTAAAATTATTTGGAAATTCGTTTTTTCAATTCCGATATCGATCAAATTTCCAATAATATTCAAATTATTATCGATCGTGCACAAACATTGCTCGATTAATAGACGAACATCTTTAATATGGAAAAGATAATTGTTGATGTCACTCGATTTCCGTTTCTCCAAATTCTGCCAGATATTAACGAAAAGAATATCTTTGTTCAATTGTTGTGGATATCGTTGAACAAGATCGAACGCTTCATCGAACATTTTATGAGTGAGTTTCCTCTCAAATAATTGTTGCAATCCAATACATTCGATGGATTTCATTGTCAATTCACATTTCATTTCAACAGTCGCTTCATTTGGTGGACAAACGAAATCAGACAAAAACGGAATATTCAAATATCTCAATAATCGAATGAAACGATTTGAATTAGGTACTAATTTTTTGAATTTTTGAATGACGTTACATTTGAGGAGAAGATTAAACATTTTCATTTCATTCCATTGGGTGAGAATGAAAGAGAATGGAAGAAAATGATGTACGAGAAAAATTCCGTTTGGCGATGATCGGAGCATTGTAAGATCGATCAATTCTCGATCATGGAACGTATCCATCAATCGAAGATCATCATCTGTTAATTGATTTCTCGCATAGAAATCATAATTGACGATAACATCATCATCATCTTTCTTTTCGTAAGCGACCACATTCAATTCCATTTTTTTCAATTTATCGATATCGATAAAAATCAATGCTCCATTACATGTTGATAAGAAAATGATATTTTCATCATCTCTCCACCAATTGATAGAAATTGGATGATTTGAATAAATAAAATTCGAATTACCATATAATTGAGCGAGAAGATTTTTCGTTTGTACATCAGTCGAAATTGATAAATTTTCCGATAATTTCACTCGATTTAAATTCAAATTAAATAATTCTTCATTCTTCTCATAATCATAAATGGCGATAATTCCTTTATTCGTTACGAATACACTCGACTTCTCTTTCAATTTTGAATCGACAACATATTGATAAGATGTCTTATTACTAAACCATGACCAGGATCGTTCCAACTTATTCTTTGGGGAATGAATCAATTGAAATGATTCATCTGTCGTTTCCAATAACATGAATAAATTGTTCGTCGAATAAATTGGACGATGATGTGGATCTTTCTGATAATCGTCGAATGTGGAAGGTAGATAAACCATCACATATTGAATGGACGTCGATAATTGAAGTGATTTGTGAAAAATCAAATCTAATCGATTCGTTCCGAACATCACATAATCGGTTGGTAAACAAAATAATCGATGTATATTCCATTCATTATTATTTCTAAGAAATTTTAAAAAAAAAAATTTTTTTCAAAATTTAAAAAAAAACTTTAAAGATGTTTCGATTAGTAGACCGGAATATGTCAAATAAAATAAATGACATTTCTCATTGGTTTGAGGAGCGAGTGAATGAAGAGAGGCGACTGAATTCATCAAATTCATTTGTTCTCCTTCATTCATCGAATGAGAGAATTTATTGAGATATTTCGACGATCGATCGAAAAGATGAACATCTCCGAAATTATCAGTGAGGACAATAAACTGATTATCGTTCGTCCAATTTAATGTGAATAATTCTAAAACGATCTGATCGAATGATAATAAACTCTCTCCCCATAAACTCACTACTTTCCTATCACCACAATTCCTCACGATATGTAATCCTTCTCCATTCACATAAACGATATCGCTACAAATTGTATTGATGATAATGGGAAATAGAAATCGAAAACTTCAATTCATTAATTCCGATCAATTTGAAAAAAGTTTTCTTTCGATAACTAATCAAATCTTCAATGAAATTCTTCGAACTGAAAAAAATATTATAAAAATTTTTAAATGTATTTCAACTTCACGAAATTATCGACGAATCGTAATATGGAATTATTTTCATTCTTCAACTATCATGAAAATTAATTTATTTATTTATACTCGAAAATAAATTTAACTATTTTCTTTTCTTCTTGACATTCGTAATGTACGAGTGGCGAACACTCGAATAATTGAGAATCCATCATCAGTGCCGAGAGATACTCATGTGCTATACAACGTCAGCAATTTGGAAGTTTAGGAAGAATTTAAAAAATTTTTTAAAAAAATAATTTTTTGTAAACTCTGAAAGAAATCACTTAAACAACTTTTTTTATTTCAAAATTCTAAGCTTCCTAGAATATTGACGACTTAGCAAACTTTTCGTTTTTCATCAATTTGCCGAAAACCAATACGTTAGAACGACTTTATTGTATTTGAATATTGTGGAAGAATAAGAAATGAGAATTAAAAATTTAAGTTTATGAAAGAAAATATTTAAAGTTATTAATGATGGTCACTATCCAACAGATACCAGAAGAAGATTTGGAGTATAATGAAGGAAGTGGGAAAGAACCATTGACTAAACGAATCCAACGAACTTAACGCGTTTATACCACTGGGATCAGCACGTTGTGCTATGACACTCTTATAGCTCATGTCGCCTAATAGACATCTGGTCAATTCTTTCAAAATATAATGTAAACGATCAATTGTGGTCAATTCTCGTCGGGAAAACTCAAATACTCGTGTTTGTAGTTGTTGCGTATGTTTATGATGTGATGTGAGGTATGGTTCCAAATCGTTAATATCAGCATTTTGAACGATATCTTGAACGAAAGATGGTATTGTTTTCTGAAGTAGTAGATGTTCATATCGATCTCTCAATTCCCTGGATCTCGTTCCGAAACTACTCCGATGATATTCCGTCGTACTAGAAGAGATGTATGAACAAGAAGAAGTGGAAGAGGATGCTCGAGAATGATATTGTTTTGTTATCTGATGGTCCATGGCACGATGAATATTGGAAACAGATTTCGATTTAGATTGTTTTCTTTCTTTTGGTAAGACGATTTGGTCATATTTGAATAAAGCGGCATCGTCATTTCCAGATGGATCTCTGGAATTGTAACGTTTCTTAGTTTTATTCCGGTCACTTCTAATTATCAGGAGACTATCAGCATAATTTATTTTCTTTTGCTTTCTCCCTCGAGAAGACGGTCTCGAAGATGACAACATTTTCATATTCTCGCGTTTTCTCAATTGATAATTTAATTTAATAAATTTCATACTGTTATCGAACGTTTGTTGCATTTGTCGTCGTTTGAGGTCGTATTTGGGACAGAGTGGATGTTTGTCTAAAATATTCTTATACCTTCCATGTTCATCAAATCGATGTTCAGGATTTCTCACATCTGGATATCGCTCCATTTCTATAACGTCGTTTGGTCCCGGTTCGAATGTGTCACCGTAACCGACTTTTGTGAAGAAATGGACACAAGCGAATTGTAATAATGAAAGACAAACATAGCAGTTACATTGAATAAAGAACCAATCTAGAGCAGTCAAATAGGAAACTTTCGGAATATCATTACGAGCATCCATCGTAATCGTTGCTAAACTAAGCACACAAGTAGCTCCTAAAAAATTCAATTATTCAATTAAAACAATTAAAACAATTTTATGATATAATGTAATTAATTAAAAAATTGAATTATTTTACTTGACATATTTTTCTTGAATAATTTTTTAATAATAACAATAAATTTTGATACTAAATAACTAACCGATTTGAATTCTATCAGCAGTGGCTTCTCGATTAATAAAGAATGACACCCATGATAAGGAGACGATGAGAGCACAAGGCATATATATTTGGAGAATGAAATATCCGGTACGGCGTTGTAAGGCAAACTCGAACATGATACCGGAATACATATCTGAAGGAATTGATGAATGAAAGAAATTAGAGAAATTTATTTTTAACGTTCATTTAAAGTCCAATTTTCTTCTTTCGCTGTCATATTCTTTAAATCGAATTGTGATAACTGAACACCTTTCTCGATATTTATCGGCGTTTTATCCGACCAAACATATTGAACGTCTTCTGCAGCATAACCATCTGGAAAAGGAAATTATGTAAATTGATTGTGAAATTTGAATTTTTTTCTATTGTGAAATGACGAACAACTTCCAATAGTCAAAGGACATCGTTGAATATCGACGGGATATGTGACTAGACGCATGGGACAATTGGCACGAATGGTAATTCTGAGATAAAAATGAGGAGAATAATATAATTGTTGAGAAGAAGAAGAATGTTAGAACGTAGTTTAGCGAACCTTGAAGACAACAACAAATGGCCATTCTTGTCCAGTCGAATAAGTTTGTTAACGGTGGGAATGGTATGAAGATATGAATTGAGACCATTCCGAAAATACGTATCAGGCAGCCAAAGATTATTAAGAATTTTCGAATTGATAGCTAAAGATTCGTTCGGTCCATCATGTCTTAGTCGGGTGTCCTTCCAACTTTGACGGAAATAGCAATCCAGATCATAGGACTACAAAGTAGAGTTGTTTTGGAGAAGAAGAAATTTGAATAACCATATCCATTTCTGATATACCAAGACTGATGATATGGAAACTAATGGTTACTACTACTGCATCACCATTATGGTTAGGCCGTAACCGTTTATCATAATTGTCAAGGATATCGTTCAAAATTGTGCTAATGACTGTAGCATTCATTGCCGATTTCTTCATGGAAATATTATCATCCGAATAAAGTTTGAGGCAGTCCTCCATCCCATAACAGAGGTTCGACTTCTGTAAAGGTCCAAGATGCAAACTGAAGAACCGTTGTGATGGTTCTGGGAAAATGTTATTCGTCTTCTGATGATGTGTTTTTGTGCGGTGATCGGACGGACGATATTTAGTCAGATTGATCGACTCTTCAAAATTAATCGACGTGTGAGATAGGACAACATGTGGGAGAAGTAATTGAATGAGAAACCACATTCGAATCGGAATTGATGAGGTGTGGGAAGTGAAGAAGAAGAAGAAGAAGAAGGAGAAGAATATGAAGAAGAAGTATGAAGAAATTGATGGAGAGATTTCCAGAAGGAACTGTTTCCATTCCATCGAATAATCGATTAATTTTTTCTCATTCCAAATAATAACACAAATGAATTATTCGATTAGCTAAATATGAGTAAATAAGGAGAACATGAAAGATATGCGTAATTTTATTATTAATCACTTCTCCTTATTATTGACGGCAATCGATGGGAAGAGTGGATCGAAGTACTTGTGCAAAATTCATTCGACTACTGCTAAACAGATTGTAAATCAAATATAAAACAAATTTGTTTTCTTCCACTTTTTGCTGGAAGAGAATTGCTTCTTTCTCTTCCGAACAAAAACTTCTCTTCTGATGAATTATCATGGTAGTTCGTCTGACATCTTCATTTCACCTTAACCAATCATTTCAATATGATGCAATCGAAATTGATAGCACATAACTTGGTACGGTGAATTGGCAAAATGGATTCATACATCAATCGATCCATCCATGCACTCCCATCAATTCCAGACAATAAATTCAGTTCATCCATCAAGGTACGAGTGGAAAATGAGAATATGGAATCAATTCTAAGGGGAGAAAGTAGTTATGATGTTTCATCAAATTTCATATGGGTCACACCAGTTTGAATTTGTTTATTTATTTAATTAATTATTTCAAATTATAATTGTCTCAGGAAGAAAATAAGAGTAATTGATTGGTGGTCGTTTTTCCGATTTCTCACACGAACGTCCAAATTAATTAACTAATTCCCCTCCACCAAAATGAAGAGACAATTAATGACAAGGGAATTATAGTACGGTTGCATACTCTCATGCTAATGAGTTGTAGCGAAATACTATTTATGAATTAGAGGACGACGAACGATCAACTTAACAGCGAATTATGAGAACGACAACAAAATCAATATCTTACAAATTTGGACATTGCTGTCTAATCGTACTTTCTCATTTAATTCGATATCCGTCGTTTTCAGTTACTTCCGCTTCGATGCAAAACTCTCGTTTCCATAGCAACGATGTAAACAAGAATTATTAGAGCTCTCTTCTCGCTTTCAATCAACCAGAATTTTTCCGTCTCTTTATTTCATTAATGATTTCCATTCGCCTCCAAAACACCCACCACTCGTTATTTGTGAAAAAAATAAAAATGTTGACAATAAATAATAAATGTTATTCTGTGAATCCAATCAATGAATGTCGTGGATATGGAGTGGTGTGTCTGGCTCGAATTTAATAGGAAAAATCGAATTTTATTAAGTCATTTCTAATTTGTTGGACTTGAATTTCTAGAAATTCTCCCATATTTATTCAACTTCTTCACTCACTTTATTTAGTAAATTCAAATTTTTTGAACAGTTTCCATCAAATGATTTGAAAAGTAAATGAGATTTGTCATAGACCTAGACATTATGGAATTCATGAAGCGAAAATTGTAGGAATATTCCCATATTGCACATGTAAGAAAGCACTAGGGACGACAGTAATAATTAGGAGGGATAATAATAATTATACTAAAAGTTCAAATATTGAGAGTAGAGAATAAATAATATTCCTGCTTTCCTTCTCTACTCGATGTTCTCAGAATTGCTACTTATATCGAAAGATGTTGGTGGTCGTCTCATGGTCTATGATTTTTCTTATCCTCAATTCAGTTTTCTTCTTCGGTGAACACACACACAACACACTCTTCCCATCGCTTCTTTCGAACCTTTTTCTCCTTCGAACTACATGAATTCTGTAATGGATTTCCGGAATATTTATCTTCCAATTCATCTCCATCGACGATTTCGATAGGAACAATTCTCTCAATGTGCAGAATAAAACAGAACAGAATATTTTGCAGCAATTCATCGAATATGATATGGGCAGTCGTGGACATATTGGTGTGTATGCGTGTGTGTGTGTGTGTGTGTTATTGAATTAATGTTGTGTAAAATTTCTCTCATTGTCTCTAGAGAATTCATTATCAAGCATTTCTAATGGAAATGTTTGTGTCGCTGGAAAAGCGAATTACTCAATCCAACACTTTCCTCATTTTGATTGATAAGTCAAAGAATTGTGTAAAACGTCCCAAATCAATTGGGAAAGTGAACTGCACAAAATCATTTCTGAATGATTCATTCGTAGTCCATTTGGACCGAATCAGTGGACCATCATTAGAATACGAATGAAACAACCGATCCCCATTATGTAAGAGAAGTGAAGGATGATGGCGAACAATGGAAGAACAATATGGAAGAGATTATCAGAATGATGATGATCATTATGCATTCTTAAATAATTCGTTTTCATGAGGAATAGAAAGCAATTTCAATTGTTTGATATATGTACTCTGACCAATCTCATATTTATTCTTCATTCGGTCATGCTCTATCCATCCACACAATCTATTCTCTACTTTATTGTCAATGCAATTCTCATCAAATCTAATTATTAACATGATCGAACTAATTATACCTTCCAATTCCATCAATTCTCTTTAGCATTCCCCAAATCATCTCGCACTTCATCAACTTCAGTTAATCTATAGAAAAAAGTATAATCAGGTGTCTTATCTTATAATATTCTTTCATTGAATATCTCCTGTCCATTTTTGGTCGTTCCGGTACTGAATTGCGTTTCGTGCTTAACTTGGTAAGTAATCCCTGAACTGATGATGAAATGAGGAATTCGAATATGAGAATGAGGAATTTGATTTTGGATCTGATATGTGCATCATTAATTTGCTTGAAAATTATCCAAATTTATTGAGATGATTATCTTTTCACGATAATCAACGAACTTGTTCCTCTCACGATATGGCGGATGAGAAGTTATATGGTTAATAGGAAGAAAATGTGGGAGATATAGTAGTTGTGGAGATATGTAGAACATCAGTTTCTTTTTATCTAAATGAAAAAATTAGGAAACGAACTACATTCGCATCGAACTTCAGGAGAGAGCCGATCGCATGAAAAAAGAATGGGTGGTTGTTGACAGTGAATCGAATTGAAGAGAATTGATAATAACATTCTCCTCCATAAGCGAACGAGACATTACTTAACCTTCTCTACTCGAACCGGAATAGATATGATACATTCCTGATATGTATACAGAAAGTGAAGCGGATGAATATTTCTATGCGTGAGTTTCTTCACACACATACGTACATATTGGATAATGCCTTATGTTGAAGTGTGGAGAAATATGTGCATAAACAGATAAGAAATAGACGAAACTCGAATTCATCGTCTTCCATCCATCCATCCATCCATCCATCTATCTAGCGCCAATACAATTTTCTTTTCTTTTCGATTCAATTTTCTATTTTAATATTTAATGAGATGAAGACATTCGTCCATTGTCCCCATTCCTTCTTCCATCTTCTTCTATCACTCATCTGCTCCCTTCATCTCTCCACTCCACCTAATCCAATAACATATCTCTGGCAATATTCATGTCAACGTTGATGTGTGATAGCGACAATGTAACTGACAATAACGATAATAATGATCAGTTACGAGGAAATTTATTATTTACAATCAACAATCTTCCTCCTACTCCTCCTCCCCATCATCAATCTAACTGGCACCAACATCCTCTTTCAAATTTCTTCCTCATCCCCCATCTCAGATTCTCAATGAATTCTTTTCTTAATCGTTAATTTCTCCTTCATTTTCTTGACAAATTGCTATTCGGAAGTTCTTCTCCTCATATTCATTCATTAACCCGATATCGACACTATTCGGAACACATAACTCATCCATCATTTCTCTCCTTCATATTCTGGTCCAACTCGACGAATAATAATTCAAAATTATATTGTTCCTCACGAACATGAGAAGAGTGTCAAACACGAATTGAACATGCTAACAAATTCATGTCGAGTGTTGTCAATGAATCTTATGGACAACTTTTCCGTTCATCCAATAATATCCATGCTTACTGATACGTCTTCATTCTCCTCCTGATTATCGACATTACATACGTATGATCGAATATCAATTTGCTCATATGTCAATTCATTTTTTTAGTGTCTCATGTCATACATAGTGATGTAAGTCATTCTTAACATATGTGTCAATGAGTAGCTGTGTGAAAGTTTGGTCTCTAATAAAATCGATCGACACTCTCCCAAAACAGAGGTAATTCTTAGCAACAAGATGTTTTTATTGTTTTCACTCATTATTACTCTTCTCCCTCCTCACCATCAATAAATTAACGGTACCATTCAATCATTATTCGATGGAGGAAAAAGTTGCGCACCCGAAACTTCTTTTGATGCATCCTCGTCTAATTTCGTCCATTCGAGAAATTGACCATAAAACATCTTCCTATTTTCTTTCGTTCTCTCCAATAGAATTTCTCACTTGTATTTTCGCTGGGCAATGGATCGAATGTAATTTCAATTCGACCAGTAGTTTAGTCATTTTCCACAATGACATCTAGTACCAATAATTTGCGAAACTCCTTTCTCAAATTTAGTCGAACGAGTACCGGTGCACTTAATCGTTCGTCAACCCCCGCCGTCACTAGTGGCACAATCGATTATGAAGGTGAAAATAAAATTAATCGACAACCACCCGATCAACGACTACAATATATCAAATCGTTGAATCCCATTAAAGTGGTGGGAGTTGGAACATTTGGATGGGTGAGAATTTTAAGGAATTCATCAACGAATGAATTTTTCGCTCTCAAATCCATGTCTATCTCATACGTCATGAAAGGGAAAGAACAAGAGCATGTAAAGAACGAGAAGAAAATTCTATCGATCGTCAAACATCCATTCATAGTGAAATTGTTTTAATTGTTGAGTTTTTGAAAAATTTTTACTTTTTATGATAATTCAGGAAAATGACGGCACATGATCGAATGTACATTTACATGCTGATGGAGTTCTGTAATGGCGGAGAATTATTCTCCCATTTAAGGAAAGCGACCAATCAACGTTTCACTAACTCTGATGCAATTTTTTTTGCAGCTGAGATAACGGCCGCTTTCGAATTCCTTCATCGATATCATATTGTTTATCGAGATTTGAAACCGGAAAATATTCTGCTAGACAGTCAAGGACATATTCGATTAACAGATTTCGGTTTTGCCAAAATTGTCGATGATCGGTTTATTTATATTTATATAATTATTATTTTTTAATTCATAAATAATTTTATTATATTTTTGTGAAATTTTAAAAGGACTTGGACTTTATGTGGAACACCGGAATATCTGGCACCGGAAATCATTAGAAATCATGGACATAATAAAGCGGTGGATTGGTGGACGTTGGGCGTATTAATTTATGAAATGCTTATCGGGTTAATTTAATTATTTGTTTATCTTTTCACATCATTTATTTACAGACAATCACCGTTTGATGATAAATCGAAAATACAAATGTATGAGAATATCGTGGCAGGGAAATATTCATGGCCATTCACTGTCGATACAAATGCAAAGTTGTTTTCTTTAAACTTTTTTAAAAATTTATTCTTTAGAGATATCGTCAAGAAATTATTGACGATCGATGTAACTAGACGACTGGGCGCGATGAGAGGTGGAGCAGAAGATGTGAAAAAACATAAATGGTTCAAAGGAATCAATTGGAATGACGTCTATTCGAAACGATTAAAAGTTTTTAGAACTTATTCAAATTTGCTCTTAAGTTCATCTCATTTTAGCCACCCATCGTTCCCCAAGTCACCCATAACGGTGATTCAAGATGTTTCGATGAGTTTCCGGAAAATCACGATACTGATCAATCGATTCCGGCGACACCGCATGAATTGGAATTCTTTCGAAATTTTTAAAATTCTGAATTCCTCCCGACTTACTCATAGTCATACCTAAGTCATTCTCTCGTTCCATTTTCTCTGTTATTTAATCGGATTTTTTGTTGTGTATATAAAAAATAAATTTATTAAGAACACCTTAATAATTATAATTAATATACAAATAATTTATTGATTGTACTTCGAACAAATTGATAGGAGATTGTACAAGCCTGCTGCCCATGAATGGAAATGAATAGTGAAAAAAGATTGATGAGATTAAAAAAGATAAAAAAGGATATTTGACGGATGAAAACGATATGAACAAGAAATTGGATTGCAAATGGGAAAGCTAAAAATTAATCAGTTTTGTTCTTCTTCATTCTGTTCCTTTTGTTGTTTGGCTGCTAACTTCACTGCATAGATGTTCGCTTCTTCTCTAGCTTTCCCTATATTTTTCTTATATCGAATTCGTTTATTGCCGAACCAATTTGAGATCTGTTTCAATTGAAGAATTTAAAGAAATTAATAAATTTTAACTTGAGAGACGCTAATTCCACATTTTTGAGCTAGATCTTCTTTCGTCTCTTCCGACGGATATGGATTACTTAAATGAGAATAGAAATATTCGTTTAAAATTTCCGTCGCTTGTTTATCGAAATTTCTCCTTTTTCGTCTATGGAAATTCGATTAAGAGAAACTGGAAAAAGAATAAAAAAGAAACCTAGCGTCTAATAAACGAGAACGTAATAACATGACAGCTTCGCAAGCCGATTGTTTTAGATGCATTTGAACTGATGAAGCGAATTTACTTCGAATAAATCCAACCATCCGATTCATCTCTCTCGACGATATCGGACGAGTATGTGCATGTTCATGTAATAGATTGACGACATGTCGAGTGAAATCATCACAAGCCTAAAAAAAATTCAATAAGTTTTTTAAAGAACTTTTAAAAAAATTTTCACCTTTTCATATTTTTCTGTTTCATTTCGATAAAATTTTTTGATGTTCATCAACTTTTCATGATATTCTACATGATCGTTAAATGATGAATTCTCTGTAATTATTCCTGTGGTATTCATGTGGTCGTTGGAGGCGGAACCGTGCATATCTGACACGCCTTCAGCAATGAGCATATTATCCAAGCGGATCATTTGCGGATCAGTTGAAATTGATTGTGGTTCGGTGGAGAGAACACCGATTTTCGTTTTATCTTTTATCTCACACAACATATGGAAGAGAGATGATGTCAATCGATGATCTGCAACATTCTCCTTAAATTTCTGAGCTCCATCTAAAGTATTCGCTTGTTCCGAAGCCGTTTTCAATTCTTTCAACATCTTCTCTAATGGACCACTCAATTTCTTCTCCGAATTATCACCTGACATTTCCTCATTTAAATTGAAATTTGATGATTGATTCGTTGAGGAATTATCCAAATTATTGTTCGCAATCATTCCACTACCATCGATGAGAGAAGTGTTTCCATTAGTGGAAGAGGGCGGTAAGAATTGCTGGAGTTGACCATTCCGATTTGCTGTGAGATTCATGAAATTAGGAAACAATAAATTTTCATTTGCTAATAAGCAGTTGTAATCGAAACTCATCGCCTTCGTTGAGATTAGTGAACCAAGTGAATTATCAACTCCACGAAACGAACATAAAAATATAGAGACGGAATGAGATTGCTGCAAATAAAGGTAGATTGTGTCTCTCTTATCGATATGTTCGATCTTTGCGTCGATCTATTCTCTGTTCTCCTCCATCATTGGAAAAACTGTATTTTTTCTCAATGAAAAAAAAAATAGAAATTCAAAAAATAAGCTTATAAAAGTTAGAATTGTGAAGATTTGATTGATTGGAAAAATTTTAAAAAAATATTTTGACAAATAAATTTTCAATTAAACTAAATTTAAAATAAGCTTAAAATGTAAATTAAAAATTATTTCAAATCAAACGATAATCTTAGTTTTTCTCGTATTGAAATTTATAATGCAAAATTTTAAAATTTATTATAATAATTTATTTTCCAGTTTACATCATCTGGAATTGTAAACAAGTACATTTAACATTTTCATTCGACAGAGAGAGTTTTGGGATTTGGTGATATGACACTAGAACATTCAAGTCGATATCATAATGGCAATCGGTTGTCATGTGATGAAATGGACAGTCAACGAATCCAACAGGCTGCTTATGAGTATCTATGTCGATTGGAGACTGCGAAAAAACGGTTGTACCTTCTCCTTGATCGTCAACTCGACGAGGATTCGTTGTTGGATTTCGAAAATTCTTTGGCGAATGGAATTATTTTATCGAAATTATCATTCAAATTAATTGGAAAGAAAGAAAATTGGACAATGTATGACGAGGATGGGAATTTTTTTAATCAGATCGGTCTCCAATTCCGTCATACGGAGAACATTAACAACTTCATCAATTCAACGAAATTGTTGGGAATTCCGAATTATATCGTTCCAGAAACGACCGATATCTACGACCGGAAGAATTTACCAAAATTAATTAATTGTCTTCATTATTTATTGGAGAGAAACGGAGCGAAAGTGGAAGAAGAAGAAGATTCTGAATGGAAAACATTCACCAGACAAGAAATGGAAACGATCGAAAAACGTGTCATGGAAAATGGAAAGGAATATGCATTAACATGCGAAATTCCTAAAGGAATGAAATCATTAGAGAAGATTTTAGATGAGAATAATTATGAAGAGTTTTCTTATTTCATCAAACTATTCCATCCGGATGGTTTGGAGTATCTGAACAAAATTTATTTCGACGAATTGAGTAGAACGAGAAAGAATTGTGATAATCTTATCGAATCGACAATTTTGAATATGTTAATAAAAATTGATGATGGTTTTTATGGGAAAACCATTAGGAATTTAATCGATGAAAATAATATTGAAAATGTGGTGAAATTGATGGGAGAGATTCCTCAATTTAATCCATCCATATTTAGTGGGAAGGAAATCGATTCGGAAATATTGTCTTTCTTTCTATTAATGCCAAATCATCATAATTGGAAGATTAAGTTGATGAGAATTAAGACGGATTTTATTCGTAATTATTTAATTTCAAATTATGAAGATGTGAAAGTGAATTGTTATTCTGATGAGAATCTTACATTGGAAGAACGAGAATTCAAAATTAATAAATTCTTCATTCCTAATCGAATCGTCGATGAATTGGAAAATTGGTTGACACAAAATTTCTCGTTCCGAAATTTATTATTGGAATATCTTCTTTTGTTACTTCAATTCAATATAAAAAATTATCAGAAAAGTTTTGTGGATGATCAAGAAATGAAATTTCATAAAATCTCTAAATACGTTTTCTGGAAAGTTGGAGATTCATTTGAATTTGATGAAGAATTTCCGTCGATTAATGTCGTTGTGGATTCTGATTTGAAAATGCGAATTTCTTCGTATTCCAAATCGAAGAATATGTTGAGTGAGAAAATGAGTTTCTGTTTGAAATATTCTCATTTGTTAGATGAAGAATTATTAGATGGAATTGAATGTCTTGAAGAATTGATTTCCATTTTCTATTTTCTGATCTCATTAAAGAAATTGATGGAAGAAATTGGAAGGAATTCATTGGGAGAATTTACGAGAGAAGAATTCAATCAATTAATCGGAGTGAAAGGAATCGATTGTTTGGAAGGAGTGAAATTGTATTTAGAAGAGAATGGTGAAAATGATAAAGATCCAAATTCCATCTATGGAGAAATAAGGAAATTTTTATGTGATCGATATCGTGGAATAGTTGAATTGAAAGAAATCAAGAAAATTTATGAAATTATCATCAAAATGAAAGATGAAGAAATTTATTGGGAGAAAGAAGAGAATTCGTTAAAAAGATTAAATATCGACCGAATACCATCAGAAATAATGGATGATTTAAAAAATATTTTAATGATTTGGTTTCCGGAAAATGATGAATGGAAATTTTATGAATTGAAATTATTATTTTATATTTTCTGCGTCTTACACGAATGCCAAGTGGAATGGACAGAAGATGAGATAGAAAATGTGCAACAAAAATTTCTGGAATATAAAAAGAAATTGGAACGATATTGGGATGGTATTAGACGAATTGATGATATGATGGAAAATATGTATATGGGAAATCCATCAACAAATGATAAATGTGAAATGACGATTTTAAAAGAGTTGAAGGAATCGTTGATATTATTAGAATTGATTGTTGAGGAAAATGATGATAATATTAATGCTTTATTGAATCGGATTATTTGTATCTTTCAAAACAATCATTCGAATGGAATATTGGATAATCGTTCCACTACAATTCATTTACCAATTGATGTTACTGATTTCATATCGAATAGTCAAGAAATGAAAGAGACGTTACGATATGTAGTGGATAGTTCATTACTAAATTATTCATTGGAGGAGAAACGTCTGATGTTTCAAGAATGTTATGGAAGTAATGTTCGATTTTATCTCCCATTTTTCCTCGATCGTCAATCAGGTCTTCTTTTCGATGAGGAAAACAAAAATAAGAATCTCACACTTCAATCGGTAAATGAAACGATGTTAAATCGGAAAATTATTCAAAAAGAAATTTGTGCACAAAAAATGCACAAAAAAAATTTTTTGCAGAATTTCATTATTCCTCTACAATGTCAATGTCGCCGATATTTGGAGAGACGGGAAGTGATTGAGAGAGAATCAGCGATATTAATTCAGTCGATGTTTCGTGGATATGTTTCTCGAAAAGAAACTCTACCGATTCTCATCGGCTATTTCGAAAAAAGGGAAAATGCGGCTAATCGAATCAAACGGTTCTGGAAGAGAAAACGATGGCAACGGAATTTGAATGAGAGAATTGTGAAGAAGAATGAAGCGTCACGAATCATTTCGAGATTTATGAAAAAATGTTTCGTCGATTTTTTGTTCGGGAAAATTAGACGATTAATTGACAATACGGAACAGTTAACGATTAGTAATGTGGAAGCGTTCCATATCATTCAACAATTCTATCGATATAATCGACGATCAATTAGTCAATCATATAAATTGGGAGAAGATTGTGCAGTGAAAAGATTGAAATTGGCGGATTTGATTAGCGAGTTGAATTGTATAGAAAAGAAAGTGGAAAAGTTGGACATGAAAATTGGTCTGTTAATTCAAAATCGGATGGCTCTCATGAATCGAGAGAGTGAACCGACTACTAGTCGAATGGAAATGTTTGACGAGAATTGTTTCTATAATAACAAATCGGATTTTTATATCAATTCGAAAATGGAAAAATTCCTGGGAGAGAATGTCAATTCCATCGTTAATAAACATCATTTAAGTTCATCGAATTTGAAGAAGAATGAAGAGCGAGCATTAAGTACTTGGAAGTCGACGGGAAATATGGGAATACGACGATGGCCATATCATGAATTAATGGAAATCTTCTCTAAATTATTCTTCCTTTTTCAAACATATCCGATGTATCTGGCAAAATTGATTTCTGGAAATCGACATTTGGAGAATTTGCAATTCTTCCAATCTTTCGTTCTCACTCTCTTCAATTACGGCGCCAATGAACGTGAGGAATATTTATTATATAAATTATTTGAGAAGTGCATCGAATATGAAATCGAACAAACAACATCACCACCAAATTTCCTGTCAAATCAACCACTTTTCATTAAATGTCTTGTGACGTATTGTAAGAAATATAAGAAACAATCGACATTAAATGAACGATTGAAAGAATCGATATGTTTAGCTATGAAAGAGAAACAGCTCCGTTTTCCCATCATGACAATTGACGTTTATCGAAGAATAATTCAGGAAAAAGAAACCGACACTGGTTTAGCGGAAGATGTGGATTTTAGTAAATTGAATGAGGAGGAATTGTTGAAAATGGATGAAATTCGGGAAAGAATTAACGATAATTTATCGACATTGACGGACGTCGTACAAAATATCGTTGATTCAATCATTCGCAGGAATGACGATTGTCACTCTCAAATTCCTTATATAATGAGAGCGTGTTGTTGTAAGATTTATGAGGAGATGAAAGAGAAATATGAAAATGTGACTGATAAAGACATTTTGAAAATCATCGGAAATATCATTTATTATCGATATATCAATCCCATCATTATCCAGCCGATGGTTTATCAATTAGCAAATAGAAGTCTCACAACAGACGAACGACAATTCTTCGGATATGTCTCTCTAGTTCTCCAATATGCGTCGAATGGGAAAGGATTTAAAGATAAAGGTGGAACATATTTATTCCTTCTAAATGATCAAATGACCGTTTGGTATTCTCAAATGAGTACATTTTTTTACCAATTAATTACAGATCCATTAAAATTTCCAAAGAAATTTTATCATATCGATGATCTGAATGAGAATATTCATATCAATAAACAATATGTCTATATTTCATCAGAGGAAATTCTCCGTTTTCATACCATCCTACGTAAATCGGAACAATTCTTGTTCCATCATTTCCCCTTCACACATTATTCTCATTTCGCCAGTCTCCTTAGTTCCTCCATCGAACGGTATGATCATATCAGAGATGCGCTAGGTAAAATGACGGATATCGTTGAACGGAAATTTCCGTCGAAAACGGTAAAGAAAAACGAGAATATTCGACTTCAATTAATCGATCCATCGCCGAAAACGGTGTTGTCATCTCTCCATCAATCGATGAGTGTGTTCAATTGTAAGAAAAGGATGGAGGAAGTTGTGCGTCGAAATTACGATATTCAAATCGACGAATTCGATCCAGATAATTTGGCGCATTACCAACCGGCGAGAAATTTTAATGCTCGACATCCTGAAAAAATTTCGATTGGAGAAGAAGAACTTTTGAAATTGCCGACGGAGACCATCGTCACCAATCTCAAAGAGACGATGTTATATATGCTGGAGAGCAGGAAGATTGATAATCCGATGTCGTATATTCTCCATCAGAATATAATCGATATTCGACATTATCAACAATATTCGTTGAGATTAAAACGAGAAATAATTCGACTCAATCAATTAATGGATATTTTGAACATTCGTTTTCAATACTTCACCAACCAAATGGCTTCGTATGAGAAATATATGAATCGATGTCTCCAACAACAGTCGATTTTTCAGGACAAAAATCGAAAAAAGAAAGAAATTCATTCCTATCGATATACTGCGAAGGAGTTACGAGAGAAAGGAATCATTCAACTAATTCATATTCTTGGACCGAAAAACCATTCGAAAATCATTTTTTATATCACATCCTCCGATGACGACGGTGTCTTCTACATCAGTGTCAGTTATCGAGATATGAGATACGAATCGAGACCTATTTTCTTTCAGGTTAATTCTCTTTTTTCATTTAAAGTAATCAAATTATTTTTAGGATCTTCTACAAAGTCAACACGAAGGAATTCGTGTTTTAACATTCTTCAATCGTTTTCAAGTGAATGTCAATTTGTTAATTCATTTCATAAACAACAAATTCTACAAGAAGATTTCATTCAAACAAAAAATTCGTCAATTATTCTGATACTTCAAATGTCTTCTATTTTTTTTCATGATTCTGAGAAATATTATAAAGATTTCAGTATGTTTCTTATTTGAATATAATGATATTTTTTAAATAAATTTTAATGTTTTAATATTTTTTTTCTTACTTTCATCGATGAAACACCATTCGTAACTTACTCTAACGATTTCCATGGTATTTCTGTGACATTATATTCCACACGGAAATGGTTACACTGTCTCTGTATAACAGGACGGTATGTATGTGAATTCACATCGTAACATGCAAGTAACGGAAAATTTATGTTTTCTATCTGTGAATTGAAGCCTTTTTCACTTATTCTGTCTATCAGATATTTAAGGGCTTTGGAATTTTTGATTACTTCTTCTGATTTCCCGAATAAATGTGAATTATTCGCTACTGCTCTCAACTTTTCCTGTAACTATTATTTGTTATCGATGTCTTCTGCCTTAGAAGCAGCTTGTTCTACACCAAAAATTTCATGGTTTTCTCATTGATGTTAATCAGACTAACTCACTTATACTTATCTGATTGTTCATCCGAGTTATCCGATTTGGTTTTTAATTTACTTATTTTACTATTTAAATAATTTATTTTGTTGTATTAAAAAAAAATTATTGTTTATTGGTGAAATTCCTGTCGGAATAAATTTAAATTTGTAATTATAAATTAAATTGAAAGTGGTGAGATTGTTCCATCAATTTATTTATATGTCAACAGATATAATTAAAATAAATGAATGAGATTAAATTATAGAATTAATGAGAACATCAAACAACGATTTACACTCACTCAATTGAGTGAGTAGTTCATCAGAATTAGTATTCGTCGATTTCTTTTTCGTCGTGGAATCGATGAGAGATCGGAGAACGATCGACATGATTTGCTTTTGCGTCGTATCATTCACTTCCGTCTCTTTCTCATTCATCTTCCTCTTCTTATTGGGAGAGTGGACAAAATTATTTTTCAGATTCGTTTCTGGCGAGATTTCTAATGGTACCGATTGAGAGATTGATGGATTTTTTGGAGAATTATTTGAATTAATTTTCTCCAAGAGATTCGACACTGAAAACGAATTATTCTTTACAAATTCATCTAAACTTCTCACATTTTCTCTTTCACTTATTGAATTTGTACTCGTTGTTGTTATTGTTGTTGTTGATGATGTTGATAATGATGATGTTATTGGTATGATTTGATCTTTCATTTTTGTTTCATTTATCTTTCCCGTTTGTTGGAGAGGAGCCTTATTTCGGTTAATATCGGAACGATGAGATGATGCTCGATTCTCATAATATGAAGAAACGTCGATGTTGTTCTTGATGAAATTACGTGAGAGTTTCGGATGTTTATATTTGTTGTGATAAGTGGCTGCGTATCGTGTATATACTTCCTCGTTACAATAACCGCATTTATATGGTCGTTGATCGATGTGGATAAAAACGTGGTCCTCCATACTCGGACGATGATTCGTCGTGTATGAACATAACCTGCACGAATATTGTTTATCTGGTTCATAGAGACTACCAAAATATTGTTTGGGACGATTAAATAGAAGAGAATGTTGTTGTCGATTAATTTCACTGGATTCACGAATCGAATTGAGTATCGTTTCATTCAATTGATTCTTTTGATAATGAATGAGACAAGAAGAATTTTTCACATCTTTTTTCTCCAAGTCTTTCTTCACATTAGTCGACAAGTTACTTTGATGTGATGAGATCAATGACGACGATGAAGATGACGATAAGGGAGAGGAATTTGTTGACGAAGTTTTAATTGTGGAGTTTGGATGATTCGACGTAGCAGTATCGCTAGCAAGATCGTCATAATAAATATTTTCTTGAACTCGATTCTCGACGATTTGAATGTCTTGATTGGGATGACATAATTCGATGTGAACCATAATGGTGGATTTAGTGGTGGATTTGTGTCCGCAATATCGACACATATATGGCGTTGCATGAATATGACGATAAATATGATTTTGGACTAAGGAGACACTATGAGATCGATAATTACAGAATTTACATTGATATCGTTGAGATCGTTTAATAATTGGAACATTATTCACCGGAGATTTATCTGTTTTCATAATGACGCTAATCATACAGTCATGAGTCTCACAATTAATGATTATCACGTGACGATTGGTCAAAATGTGGAGATTCTGAGGAAGAAGAAGAATGAATGAGGATTAGATCGATTGTTGCTCAATGACAAGAATAAACAATGGAATAACAAGTGATAATTGGTTGGGCGGAAGAGAAATTAAGGGAAGTCGAATGTTCCCCCGAACCGAACAAGTAGCAGCACTGCAATATTAACAACATAAATGTCAACTCATACACATTGGAGAGAACAAGTATGAGAAGACAGCAGAATTATATCATAATCTAATATTTGGGGGAAGTATTCAGTAAACAAACTTGACAAACAAACAAATATTATTAAAGGAGAAGGAGGAATATGTACCAGAAAGATGGCATGGAAGCGAAGACGCACATTCCCAACGGAATGAGAAGGAAATAGACAAAAAAGAAAATTTCTTAAATATTTCTTACGAGAAGAAATCCGTCTATCATTTTTTCTTCTCCAACAATTTATACTTCTGTAAGACGATGTGATTATTCCTGTACATGTCTCCGTGTAGACGTATATTGAGTCGTGTTTATATATCGCTACATATACTCCCCTACATGTTGAGTAATTGTTTACTGTTTGATAATGTGATTTATTTCGAAAACTTGAAGAAGAAAAAATTCATTACCGTAAATCGATTTTCATCTTTCTCTCAATTTTATTTCTCATTCTGACCGTTTTCATATGATCGATTCTTTCATTCTTCCTCCACAAGACTCGACCTGACGAGAATTATAAGCATCGATCACTACTCTCCATTTCTCTTACATCATGGTAAGAGTTTGGGTGAAACTACTAAATTGTCGAGAATGATGTCGATCCATTATTTCCGAGAAAACATTGAAAAGCGTCAAATATTATCGTTTGTTCCTCGTTCTTCCCGCTTCACTCGCTCACTCACTGAGAGCCAGGCGAAATTTGAGGTGAGGAAATTTTATGAAAATATTAAAACAAATAACTGAATATTTTCTTTAATTAAATAAGACGAAGAAGAGAACCGTTTGTTTTCCATCAAATCGCTTCCAATCAAATTTTATTTTTCTAAAAAATTTTCTTGCAAACAACTTCTCTCTCTTATGATCGTCGTCGACATCGTCATCCTTATTATTCTTTCAATACGATAATTGGGAGACGAAGAAACTTCCTTTCATGGGAACAGTAGTAGGCACAACTGACTGATATTGGTAATCAGTTGAAATTTATTTACATATTAAATAAAATTGATGTAACTCTTCCTCCGCAAATATGACGAGAAGGGGAGAAGGGAGGGAAGGTGAAAGAAAGAAAGATGGAATTAAGACAATACGAATAATTTGACGAAGTAGAACGAACGACAATTAATTGCTACATAAACAAAATGAATTAAAATATTTCGTTCATAACTCCAATAAAGAATTACATGAGAGTCGATGTTAATTGGCTGAAGGCATTTTTCACCGTTCATTCAATTTAATGATTATCACCAATTCGTATATGCTCATCGAACGTTCACAAACAATCTTACTTTCTTTCTCTCTGTGTGTGTGTGTCGAGGCAACATCGATTTACGTATAATTCCCAATTCCCAATTACAACAACAACAACAGCAACTAATACGATTCCATTCATCGAATTCCAACACATACACACACGATGTATAATAAATTCTGTTGTGAGGTAAACTGTCGAATGGTGTTTGTATTTACAGATGGAACGGCCGAAAACAGAGAATGGAATTCTGTCCGATGGAACGAGTTCTTGGAAGACGATGGAATAGATTGATAAAAACAAATCGATGAAGTAGCAGACAACAAGCAGAACATGTGTAAGAGGAATAATGGGAAATTTGTTTTGTTTGAGAGGAATTGGTAGTTAATGCGAGTTTGTTTATGATAATGAAGTATGATATTGATTACAGTTTCCATACGCCTCCAACAATTGAGCAGTGGATGTATCACATAGATCACTCGATACATCGAACGCACCGTAAACAGAAAAACGGAGAAGATTAACGATAACAATTCTTCGTTTCATGTAAATAAACAAATCCTACCTGATCACCATCAATAGATGAAAAGCAATTATCCATTTCCTCATAAATCCAATTTTGAGAATTATTCCAATTCTCTTCTCATTTTATAGGAAACTTCATGGGAGTGGAAGAATTGAATGATGGAACGACAATTTCTCGATCAAATCACGACGACTATAGGAAACGATGATGGAAGTGCTGAATGATAAGAGAAGAGAAATGAAAGACGCGCTGTCGTAGTCTGTTTAAACAGCAATTCATCACATGTGTAAATAAAGAGCAATTTGTTCTGCTTTTATGAATTAAGTTCGTCTATAAACAAATAAAGGAAAGCAGCACATGAAGACAGATATCAAGAATAATATTGGAATTAATTCAAATCGCGTGCACGCACGCACGCAGTTCACACAATTATCCGTGCACCTTAAGAATTTGTGCCATTCCTTTCTTTTTTTTTGCGCGGTATTTAAAAAAAATTATTTATAATAAATTTTTATTTTAATTTCAAAAAAAAATATCATGTCCTAAATTGGATTATAAAATCGATTTAAAGTGATTTGTTCTCATCGAACAAATTCGACGATTGTCCCGGCCACAATGAACTGGAGTTCAAATTCAACGAATTATTATCGTCATCCTCTATCAGTGGGAGATTGATGGATTCATAATCGAATTGAGGAGTATCGTCATAATTGACTATGAATTTATCCATCATCGAATTGAGATCATCTGAATCTCCGAACAAATTCTTCGTCACTAATTCATCAAATGGAGGTAAATCTTGATCCAAATTGTCGTCGTTTAGGAATCCAGTTATGGGAAATTCGGTAAATGAACTGGAATTTTTGTTTTCGTCAAACAAATCGAAGGAATGAAGTGGCGAATTGGAGGATAAATCTTCCGGTGCACTTCTCGTGCACATAATGTTACTAGCGGAAGCGTCTGATGTCAGCGTTGCTACTTCCCTCATTGGTGTTATGAATATCGGAGAGGAGTCGATATCGAGATTTCCTACACCTGATGTCGCTGATGTTGTACCGAGAAGATTCAAATCGATAATCGATGAATTTTCCGATTTGTTCATCAAATTATTTGATGATATTAAGAGATTATTCATCAGTTCATGATTGCCACTTTCCTCAGCATTTCTCCCGATATTGAAATCCTTTTTCAAATTTGATTCATCTCCCAAACAATTTGTCAATTGAATTAAATCCGTCGAATTGTTTTGTTTCTTATTTGGTGTCGATTTCAATTTTTTCACTTCTTTTCCCTTCTTCGTTTTCTTCTCCACTTTCTTTAGAAGCGTGTCCTCAATATGGTTCATTCCACTCGTCAAATTCATTAATTGATCAATTTGAGATAAAGAAGAATTTTGAATTTCAATCGTCGTTGTCGTTCCAGTTGATGTGATGGTCATCGGAATTTCCTGCAACTGATTGGAAGCAGCGAGAAGTGAAGCTTTCGACAACTTTTTTGGTCTACCTCGACCTCTCTTACTCGTCGTTGTGGGTTTCACTGGAGTAGTCGACGTATTTTGCCGTTTTCGTTGTCCACGTTTTCCTCGACCAGAATTCGTTTCTTCATTCTCGCCCGATGTTCCCGTTGCAGAAGGTTGTTTCGAAATGTTATTCTGATTATTGTCACTGAGAGTGGAATTAGAAGGAGGAAATTCGGTTGGGAAATTTGGAACGGTGGAATTGTGGTTTAGGGAAACATTTTGCATTAAATTGTCGTCGTCATTCACAATAAATTGATCGAACATTTCACCTAAATCAAAATGATTATAAGATTCGATTTCAGTCGAAGTAGTTTCGTCAGAAATTTCTTTTGAATTTATAGTCAGTTCAAATTCCCTTTTTTCAATTTCCTCTTCAATTTTTCCATTTTCAATTTTTTCATTTTCAATTTGTTCTTCATTTTTCTCAATTCCAATTTGTTTTTCATTTTTTTCAATTTCAATTTTCTCTTCAACTTTTTCAATTTCAATTTTTTTTTCGTCTTTTTCAATTTCAATTTTTTCTTCGTCTTTTTCAATTTCTTCTTCACAATTCTCATCATTTCCAACTTCTTCTACATTTCCATCAACATTGTCATGATTTTCAACTTCTATAAAATTCTCATCAGTTCCAATTTGCTCAGCAGTTTTTTCATTTACAATTTCCTCTTCATTTTTTTCATTTATAATTTCCTTTTCATTTTTTTCATTTTCAATTTCCTTTTCATTTTTTTCCTTTTCAATTTTATTTTCTTCACAATTTTCATCAATTCCACCATCAGTTCCATGTTCTATAAAATTTCTTTCAAAATTATCATGAATATCATCATCAAAATTCCTTTTGAAATTCTCATTAGTTCCATCATCATCAAAATTTCCTTCAAAATTATTCATATTTTCCTTTTCATCGAGTAATTTATATGAAGAATTTGAATGTTTCGGTGAAATTATTTGAGTAATTTTTGAATCTTCTTCATCTTCCGATTCAGATAATGATAAATTGAGGAAATCTTTCGATTCATTTCCATTCGTATCATCATTGGAAGGAAGAGATATCTGAATGTTCGATGGTTGTTCGACAATTGTCGTATCTGATTGATCGTCATCGGAGAGATCGGAATCGCTTAATCTGAAATCATTCGAATTATTTTGGTGAAATTTGTTAATTTTCTTTTCATCTTTTTCTTTCGTCGTTCCTTTCTCCAAATTATCTTCGTCGTCATCACTTAAAAATGAATCTCCTTCATTCGAAAGAGAATTGTTGTTGTTGTTGTTCTGATTTAAACGATAATGAAGTAACTGAGAATGAGAGATGTGAGTAGAGGTGGAAGAAATGATATTGGAAGAGACATCTGATGAAATAAAAAAAGTTTTAGAATTATTAATTGAATTTGGAGGAGTGTTCGAGACATTTTTCGTTAAAGAATCGGAGGAATTTGGGAAATGTTCGAAATCATTTTCGTCAAATGTATCGGAAGAAGAATTCTCCGATAAATCTCTCGATAATTTCAATTCATTCTCCTTATTCACTTCCGACGAATCGACGTGTTGAAATTTTTCAAAATCGGGAAGTGTCGTCCATTTGTCGTCATGATCGAGAAGAATATCAGAAAATAATTCGGTTAATTTCTCATTCGATCCTTTCACTTCTTTCGATTTCTTGTAAAGATCGTTGAGTGTGAGGGAATTGGGAGAATTGATTATTCTCAGCAGAAAGAAATAGACGAAATGATACATCTTCTTTTGACGACCATAAACTCGGCCATATTCCGTTCTCATCGATGATATTTCGACTTTTTTCTGATTTTTCAATTTTGAAATTTGCCGATTTAATTGAGCCACTTCCTTCGACATGTTCTCTCGATATTTCTCAAATTTCTCATCCGTCGCTAATTTATCTGATTGTCTATAAATTTTACGCATTCGCTCATTCAACATCTGTAAAGTGACTTCGTTCGATTCGGAGAGTGTCGTGTAATTCTCTTGTAATTTCAACAATTTCTTTTCTCTCTCATCTTTCTCTTTTATCTCCATTCGACATCGATTTTCCACTTCCTCCAATGAATTGAGTAGATCGGAGATCTGTTTCTGCAAACGATTATTTTCTTCCTTCTGTTTACTCGCCGATAATTTCAATTTCTTAATTTCCTCTTGGAAGAGAATCTTCTTCCGATAACTCTCATTGAGACGACATAAAAGTGTATAATAGGACGGATTCTTACTATTATTCGCTTCTACTCTCGAATCCATTAATCATCCATTAGATAAGAATGACATTTAATTTTCTCAAAGAATACGTAGAATTAATGATTCTTTAAAATTAGAAAACAATTTTTTATAAAGCTATAAAATTTGAATTTTTCTAAAATTAATTTTTTTATTTGAAAATTGTTTGATAAAACAAATATATGATTAAGCTTATGTTGGAATCGAAGATAAAAAATTTTCATAATATTTTATTATTTAAAGAAAAATTCAACTGGGCAAAAATTCTCAATTAACGTCAGGTTCGAATGGTATAGCCGAAACCGGTTGAGAGCGGTAGTAGTCGAATAAGAAGAGAGAACATGGAAAAAGAAATAAGATAATTTTGCATTGGGCGGCTCAACTTTAATTTTTTGTTTCAACTTTCTATTTCTATTCTATTAGTTTGGTGAGTGCTCTTCTGGTTTGGCGAGAGATGTCGGGCAAGGATCCGGAAAAACAATCAAAGAAAATCTCTCGGGTATTTAAACCGCCACTGACCGAACCTGACTTTTGTGTTTGTGACCTGAGTCCCTCTCAAGCCGATTTGACGAAGAAGTTGCTCCAGATTGAAATGTTCGAGAATGAAATATCGATGAAAGTGACGAAAGAATGTTCGGATCTGACGTGGGATGCCGTCACGTTGCAAAACGGTTGTACACCACGAGCAAGTCATCACGTGTGTTGTGAATGTCATTGTGCGGACGGATGTATTCTCAACAAATTGTCAGTGGGCGACAAACAAGACAAACAAGAGATATCGAATAAAACGTCAAAAAATTTGAAGTTGAAAATGCCGATTTTCAAAAAGGGTAAAAACAAAAATTCCAACAACAACAATAATAATATTGATGATTCCAATCACACAACAGATGTCTCTCCCAGTTACAATAGTTATTCGGGACGAATGTACAAACCGCCAAATATTAAGAATGTTCTCAAAAAACTTTCAATGACCGAAATTAAATTGAATTGTGCCTATCGGAAACGAGTAACACAGCCGCTCAAATGTAAATCGAAAAGTTTGGATAAAGAAATCGAAAATTTCATTTTAGATAAATTGAAGTGTCCAACGTTAGATTTGAATAAGGAACGCGATCCATCACATGAACGTTTCAAACCGATTTATGTTCATCTTCCAACACATCAATATTGTGGGATGAAATCGCAACCGAAAACGAAACCGAGAGAGAGACATTTGAAATTGTTGACGGAATCGGGAGATGATATCGCTTTAGATAATGAATGTTATCGTCATTCTGAGGGAATGACTGAACAAATCAGAATTCTCAAATGTTTGTTACGTCAAGCGGAATCTGAGAAACCGGTCGTGGCTAAACGCTATGGTAATTTCAAAGATTGTACAGAGAAAGATGGGGCGTCAACGATTAGGAGAAGGAATGAAAAAGGTCTTGAGGCTTACGATACCGAATTGATGGATTCGGGAAATAAAAATGCCACATCTATCTCGACACCTCAATGTCCTGAGATTTTTGGGGCTGATATTCCACCTCCATTTCCTCCTCGAGCTGATCCTCATAAAGAACCTACATGTTGTCATCGATGTGCTCCCCAACCATATTTCAAACCGAAAACTGATTGTGGTAGTTGTCAACGAGCATTACATAGAAATAGAGTTTTCTTCTCTTCCAATCATCCATTTAGTATGACAACGAGGGAATTCCTCGATCACAAGAATCCTCGAAGAACTTCTTATATGAATCAAACGTTCGCTATGAAAGATCTGACGAATATACTCAATTACGATGCTGCACAACTCGGTTATCAATCTTATTATAACATGTATGAGAGACATCAGAAATTACCAAAGGTTATTCTGGATATGATTAACGATTCAAGAGTACAAGTCTAATTTAAAATGTAAATAAATTTGAAGATAATTGATATCGTCTTATCTTTATATGTTGTATTAGTTCATTTGTGCAATTCATTATTTTCGAAAATTTTTTTTCGGTAGAAAGGAGAAAAAATTGTTAATTATTATAAAGTAGCGACCTCATAAATAATCGACAGGGAGGGACAGGAGAATAAGAATTGCTTGTAATCAATAAGAAAATCTAATTAAAAATATCACCTTCCGCTCGTCGTTGATGGTGTAGATGGCGGAGTAATATATCTTTCCAAAATATGCATCCTCTCGTCTCCTTAGAAACAAGTGGGAATATGTATTAATTTGAATTCCCAGCAAAACTAGATGTAGACTAGTATATCCTATATCCGTTCGCCGCATTATCTCTCGAAAATAATCTCTCTTCCATTCGTTGACGTCAATAGATGTTCATCATCGAACGTGGCAGATGATTAACATGAAATTTTAAAGACATTTCAATGCTTCCATATTTGTCTATCACATTTGGACAATTGATCAATCGCGAGCGAGCACGAGAAGGATGAATAGAATTAAGTGAATTATACTCTTAAGATTATTATTGAAGAACTATATTCCCCTGGACGTACCTAGAATTCTCCTCCAATATTATAAGTATTGGAAGTTAGTTGAGTCGTCGAGCATAATTGGTGAGTGAATGATATTTTTTAATTCACTCCTTCTAAGATTAGTAGAAGGAATTAGTAGGAGAAGAATAAAAAATTATTGACTTGCTGTTACTAATTGCATCTCTGATAAATAAATGCATCATTCATCCACCAATATCGCTTCTCCATACTAATATTTTAGATGAAATGACAAAAATCTCTTTATATGTGTCACTGTATATTTGCGTCTCTGTGTGTGTGAGTTTGTGTATGTATGTGTGTGTTTGTTATATCTGAGCACATTTACCTAAATATGCTCGGATATAAAATACTCTCCATATAAATTACATAAAATTTTCGGTTTTTTTCTTTTGAGTAGTGGAATTGGGAAGTTTTCTTTTAATATTTTTTTTGCGTCTATATGAAGTCATCGAAAGATGGTTTCGTAAGGAAAAAATTCTGTGCACACAGGGCAACTTTTTCATACGGGAATAGACTACTTTTCCGATGGTTTCTCTCTACTTCGTCTTTTAATAATGATGATAAGAATATATGCATCAAATCGTGCATAAATTTCGGTTATCCTCCAACCTAACAATATAGCTATTTTATCATAGCTCCGAAAATCATATTGAATTTCCTCCACGTAATTCTTGGCAACGGAGAGAGATGCATGTTCAATGTGGTGCAAATACAGTGCACAGAGAAATGACATAATAATGCATTTGCTTGATATTTGGAAGAATGAGCGGGAATATGAGAGCATATTTTGGGGAAGATGAAGGACATTTGTATTGAGATTCTCTTTATTCCGTTTCGCCTCCACATTGTCGTTGATAGAGAACGATATTCAGGAAAAACTTCCTTAGCGAGAAGAAATTAAGAATTATATCATTGTCATTATATTAGTGGAAGAAAAAAAAAGAATAATAATTATAATTTTTCGTTTGTCCTTCCAATAACTTCAATCGATTCGTCACTGCTCAATTATTCATGGAGGGAATAGTGGAGCTCTAATCTCTAACATTTTCTTTCGATAGTTGTCCATTGCCAATCAGGACGTGTTCTCCTCAGAACACCATTTCAACGACCAATTCAGTTCATCGACACGAATGAATAAAACAAACCTTCTTGATCACTCTTTGGTGAATAAGAAATCGAATTTTCTAGATAAATGAGAAAATAATGTCAAAGGAGAATAAAGAATTCGATGTTTTCAATCCATTCGATAAGTCATCGAAGTTGAATGTGACCGAAGAACAATATACCGTACTAAGTGAAACACCCAGTTGTACCATAACACCAACCGCCACACCACCTAACGAAAAACGACAGAATAATAATACCGTCACCAATGTCAATGTGAATGACGCTCATGTTTATGCACCATCCATTTCTGATAACATCGATCGAATAACAACAACATCTATTACGACGATAGCGAGACCGAAACCAAGAAAACCAGATTGTGATCGATTTCCAATATTTTCGTTGAATTCATTCAAGAGTAAAGAGAGTGAGGGAGAGAGTGGTGAGAAGGAGATAAGAGAATCGATTGAACAAGAGAAAAGTGAAGATATTAAAAGTGCTCGTTCTTGTCCTAAATCGATGTTGGATTTTAATGAAGATGAAGACAAACATTTCTTTGATAAGACTGTTTGTGAGGAGAAGATTGCTTCCGATTCTTTCAAAACGTCATTCGTAGAAAGTGTGGATGATGATGACGGAATATTTACAGGTGTCGATCCTCAAAATCATCAACAGTCGCTTCCAACTGATATGGATGGTAATCATCCAAATAGATTTCATGGAACTATCGAATCGGAAATTCGAGAAAATGTTGAAGAATTCGGAGAAGTTTACGACGACTCATCATTTCCATCAAAGACGAAAATTGATGACGATATGACTCCGTCGAATACACTGGAGAAATTGAACGAAATTAACGAGTGCTCGAAATTGAATGATAAAGAAATAGAAGAAATTGATCAAGAAATAGAGGAGAGTCATGAAACTTTGTTTGGTGAGATATTGAAAAATGAAATAATAGAAGAAGAAATCGAAGAAGAAAGAAAAGAAGAAGAAATCGAAGAAGAAAAAAAAGAAGAAGAAGAAGAAAAATCGTTATCAGAAATTAAAGAAACGAAAAAATCGAAGAAAAAAAATGTGTTGATGTTCGCCCCAACCATTGAAATTTCCGAACCTACAAATGCAAAAGACGAATCGAATATCGTTCCAGATAATTTTTTCAATTTAAAACATGAACGAGTTGATTATATGCAAGACCCGAACGACCCTTTTGCCACCATCCCAATAACGTATCCTTCCGAAACCGTCATCAATACCATCGACACCATTTCCCACAATCTCGACAATGATTCGATGGAATTCGTCTCAACAATAACACCATCTCCAACGTATATGCTTCACGAGAATCAGCCACAAGTTATTAAACCAGAATCTTCGACAGATTGGTCCGTTTATTTCGAAGACAATACTAGAAATGATGGGATTGAACCATCATCAAAAGACAATGGAATAAATGAAGAATCAACAGAATTAATCGAAGAAATTCCTCTAAATCAGATAGGGATTGAAACGAGTTCGGTGAAACCAAAAAATTTACCTCCAGTATTACCACCTAAACCGAAACCGCCGGTTCCCCAGCCACCAGTCCCACCACCACCACCCGCAATTAAACCGAAAGAGAATTTTATACATCAATCATCAGATCAACCTCCAATATCACAACAAAATGAAACGTCTTCTTATTTGAATAATTTAAATAAAAATATCATAAATCCACCGCCAAAACCTGCACGTCCCGAATCACCAGGAGTACCACCAATTATTTCTTCGAATCCATTTTCGGAAGTGCGTGACGTAACTAATTTCTTCCACACGGATGGAGCGAATTTTGAAGATGAAGAAGAGAAAGAAATTGATGATGAAATATATCGAGAACAAATTGAAAATCGAATGAAAATGATTCAACCACCACCACCAGCCGTAGAAACATCAATTTCACCTCGAATTAGACCCAAATTCGATAAATCGAATTTGAAGAGAACTCATCAGAAGATGATAAATGATTTAATTGAAGTTACGAGCATAGAGAAGAAAAAAGATTTCGATGAATTGAAGAAAACGACCAATTTGGACGAGTTGGCACTTTATCATTTTCCAGAAGCACCGACTGATGACGACGTGAAAAAGGAGGAGGAGAAATTAACGAGAAAATTAGAAACTATGTTAGAACGTGAAGAACGCGAGAGAATAGAAGACGAAAAAATGAGAGAAGAAGAAGAACGTTCAATTGATGAGAAAATTGAAGAACCGAAATTGGAAATTTATGATCCTTTAACAGCCATTTTACCTGCTTTCTATAGTGGTCGTTTACCGGTAGCCGTTACAACAAAAAGAGAACATGAAGCCGATGTCCCGATCACGTTGGAAGATGCTGATGGTGGTGGTAGTAAAGTACAAGAGAGAAATTTCAACGATGACGGAACAAAAATCTTGGCTTGGTCGATGTATTTACGAGTTCCTCTTTTGTCTCCACCTTCTGACGTCGGTTTAGTCGCCAGTACGAATGTTGATTTCTCCAATCATAAACATGATAATATGCCTACGTCAGCCGTCGGTAATTCTTCCAATAGTTTCACTTCCAAATTGGCTTCAATTCGAGGTGCTGGAACCTTAGTCAAATTAGCAGATCAACGAGACTGGGCTCAAGTTTACATCGAGCTTCATATACCTTCCAAAGATTTCACTCACTCACTACGAACGAAAGTCGACGAAATGTCTGCTGATGGTTAAAATTCCATTATAATAATTGATTAAATAAATTTAAAATTTTCAAATAATTTAGAATTAAAAAGAATTTTAAATGAACAACCTCCGGCTAAATTACTTTTTTTTCATCCTCATGAATTGGACACGAGAGTTCCATTTTACGAATTACCACTAATCAATGGAATTCAAGTTATATCATTTTATCAATTTCATTTACCGTTTTTCTGTTTAGATCGGTAAAATACAATTACAACGTTTCGACACTTATACGAAAATTCATACGTTCAAACTCATCATTCCCGGATATAAAGAAGTTCTCCAATTGAAAGCAGATAAAATTCTCCAATTACCTGAACGACTAATGAAACGTTTCTCCAAACCGAGAAAAGATAACGTGGGAATACTCATTGATCATGCTTCTGTCATTAAACATGAATTGAGTAAAATTGCTTCGTTCGATTATGAAGCACTTCAATCGATGGTCAGTTGTATCGAGGATGTATTGTTCACTCACGCCGTTCCTAATCGATCGAAAGTTTGAAAATTTTTGAATTTCTTTTTCTAACTGGACATTATCGTCCATTTCAGGTTCAAAATTATAAAGCTCAAGAAATCAATTGTGAAATGAGAGATGAGTTTCGTGGAAGGATTCTTTATTTCAATTCAAAACGAAATCCAAAAACTATTGATGATATGCAAACCGTTCCAGACGAGATCGAGCTTGACGAAATAGCGGAGAATCATCAATTTATCGGACAACGACTTCTGAATTCTCGTGTACGAACACGAATATTTATGAAAGCTTTCCTCAAAGGCGTTTCTCCAGTCGTCGATATTGGAATCAATGATATCGATCGACAAGGTTCATATTTGATATTGTTTTAATTATTTTCTTGAAATTGTTTAAAATAGGTCATGAAATTGTTGGTCGATATGATATCATTCCATTGAAGACGGAAGAGTGGATAAAGCCGAGGGATTGGCTCTTGAGTAAATGTGCCGACTTAACAGAATTTAAAAAATCGAGAGCACTACATCTAATTCCACCTGATGCATGTCGTGTAGAAATAGCGAGATTCCGTTCGTCAATTCCTCCCAATTACGAAATGCCTTTATTGGTTAAATTGACGATGAATATTTGGAAGAAACATATCAAACTTGAAGTTTTCCATTTTTCAAATCGAAATAATTTTTTTTTAATTTCTCAGGTTGAAGTTACAGTAGCTGATTACGCAGTAACTGCCAAAGCGGCATGTAAGGATGTTTGCATCAGAATTCCTTGGCCGGATGATTGGGTTTATCATTTCCGTGTGGAGAAACATAATCGATACGGTGCCATTCATTCTACGAAGAAGAAAACGGGAAAAATTCGAGGCTTTGATCGAATTTTAGCATTGGGAAAAAATGAGAATTCTTCTTATCTAATGGAAACATCGACTGGTCAAGCGAAATATGAACAAGCATTTAAATCGTTAGTCTGGAGAATCGATCAAATTCCAAGTGCTGCCGTATTATTGGGTAAGAAAAATGGTTTTTTTACTTTTTTGAAATTTTATAATTTTTATTTTCAAATTTTTTCATTAGCCGCTTATAAGACACATGTGTTCAATTGTGATTTGGAGTTATTGGATTTCGATAAGGAACCGGAGAAATATCTGAGATTCGCCTCCATCGAATATAGTCTGCCAGCATGCGTCGCATCGAAAGCTCAAATCAGATCGATTGCCGTTACACCGGAACCATCAATTCCCCCAGAGAAATGGGCGAGAACTAAAGCGAATTTTCAATATGATGTCGAAATTCAGTTTAGTAGTAAAGAACCGAAATCGACGAGTCTCCTCACGAATTATAGTGAAAATTTTCAAGCGATCGATACGTCCATAAATGATGATAATAATGAGGAAGAACAAACTAAATTCACCTCACCTCATATTCCAAAAATTAATTATGAGACAAGTGGATCATCGGCTTGTTCGTCGGGAGTGGAGGATTCGGTAAATGAATCTTCATGGTCGGAAGATGATGATGAAGATGGAGATCCGAATGATGAAGGGAATAAAAAACATTTTGGTTTCCGTAAGAAAAAATCGAAATTGAGAAAGAAGAAACGTGAAGAATTAGATGCAGAAATGTCTCAATTATTCTCATCAGCACTCGCCGATATGAATACCAGTTTTTTGAAAGATATTCAAAATAATGAGAATAATTATTCAAATAACAACAACAACAAAAATGATGGAGATGATGTTGATTTGTTATTGGACATTGATGAACCGAAAGATAAGTTACATAACGTTCCCGTATTTCTTAGTCCGACATCGATGACGGAAGACGATACAGTTTCCAGAAAAACGACATTGTCTGGTGTAGTGGATGATTATGAGATTGATGAGGAGAATATCGGGAAAGAAATGGATGAACGTTTTACGAGTCTCGATACGAAGTTACTTCAGAAAGGAGTGCATGGCATCGTCCGTTCCATCACTCCCTTATCCATCACAGGTCTCGGCGACGACGATTAATCGATTACTAATGGAATTTATTATGTCTTACGTCTTTTGTGGTTATTCGATTAGTAATTGGAGAGAGAAGAAATATGTGAATAATTTGTCAAAAAAACAAACAAATAGTAATTGCTATTTTTAATTTTGAAATTTTCATCGAAAAAAAAATTCTTCATTTGTTCATCGTTCTCGTCCGAAAGGACAAATTGGAGAGATATAATAAAAAAATTTTTCAAAATTTCAAATTTAAGAAGATTTCAGTTCATTTGTTGAATAGATTTATTCGTTTTAACGAATAAAATAGAAAAAAATAAAGTGAAGTTGATGGAAGATGTGTTATAGAACAGAACATTTCGAAAGGAAAACACGAAGTTTTGACGTCGAATTTGAATGAAGATATGTTTTGACGGGGTCCGGATTCGTAGGCTGAATATATCCCCCACCTTTGCTATCATTGTTCATGTTCTCCATTCGATTCTTTATAAGTTTTGTTAGACTCTCGAATGCTTCACTTATATGGAGATTAGTTTTAGCACTCGTCTCAAAGAACGTTATATTATATGTATCTGCCAACTACAAATTAAAATTAAATTTAAAATAAATTTAAATTCATTTAGAAAAAAATATTTGAAATTGAGAAAGAAAATTTGAACTTCCTTCCCTCTCTCGTATTCGATAACTCGATTAGTATCTTGGTCGCATTTGTTTCCAATGAGCATGCGAACCACATCAGGTGATGCATGCTAAATTGAAAAATTATATGAAATAGAAAATTTGAAAAAATTAAACATCGTCAATATTCCTCACCCAATTACGAATGTTGTCGAAAGATTTATCATTCGTAATATCATACACGAGCATAATACCCTGAAAATGATGGTGATTAAATGAGAATTTAATGGGAGAAAATAAATTAAATATTAACCATTGCACCTCGATAATATGCTGTTGTTATCGTTTTGAATCTTTCCTGACCAGCTGTATCCCTAAACATGAGGTAATTGGTGGTGAAAGTGATGGAAGAAAAATGATTAACCAAATTTGTAGTTTGATCTTCTTTCCATCTAATTCGATCGTTCGAATTTTGAAATCGATACCGATGGTAGAGATGAATGTTGAGTTGAAAGCATCTTCGCTAAAGCGGAATAATATACAAGTTTTACCTACTCCCGAATCGCCGATTAACAGCAGTTTGAAGAGAAAGTCGTATTGTTTCGCCATTCTTTTATTGGGACATTATCGGTTGACAGGATATGATGAATTTGATGAAAAGTTAGTGACTGAATGATGGCGATTGGATATGATGGACCTGTGAATGAACTAGGTATGCGGTAGTTGTAGACCACTCGAATGACAAGTTGATTTGAGGAAAAGAATCTTCTTGAAATTTTCAAAAAAAACTTTCAAATTAGATTGATGAGAGAATGATTGAGGGGGGAAGGGAGAGACGATGAAAGAGGAAGGTGTAGTGAAATCTGACAATGAGAGAACGACAAGAAGAGAGAGAAAGAACTATGTTCAGTCAGATTCCACATGCAACACAATCAGGAGAAACAACTCTTTAATATTATTCGATTATTCTTTCTTTCTTTCTCCTCTTCAAAGAAGATAAATTTACCGATCTCTCCACCTCAATTGAGAAGATATACGTGGGGGAAAATTTAGGAGATATTATTGAAAATTTATCATTATTGGTGTGCCAAACGAGTCAGGACCGTGCAACAGTCGATGGAAATATCAAAGAAGGATGGAGGTAGAATTGGAAGGAAATAAATGTCGAAATACGTGTGCACACAATGCCACACTAATTGACGTAGTAGTGGAGTGGAGTGGAGATAATTATTTATTAGGAGATACATACAATGTTGGCATTTGGAGGAGCGATCGAGAATGAAATAGGCTTACAAGATAAGTGAATAAGAAAGGAATGAAAGAAAGAATTAATTTACATGACAATTATTATTATTTATATACCACAACTCCGACAGCCGCACATGTGTTCTTATGTGTGTCTGTATATGTGTGTTTGTGTGTGTGTGTGTGTGTTTGTGTGTATGAGGGGTATACATATACACAATGATAAATTGCTTCATCCCAATCACCTCTTCTCTTTCTAATACAAATAAACACTTTCAATACACACATAGATAGGCGGTAGAGTAATGCTAAAGGAACGTTTGGATTATTAGTCAGAAATTCATCCGAAAACTACCAGCCAATTCACCAACTCACTCTCTCCCATGTCAGATGTTTAGGATAGTAAGTAAATTCTTGGCTGACGAAGAAAAATGAATTTCTTTATTTTCCCCTTTTGGACATTGGAACTATGTATGGAACTATATGTCATTCAAAATACTCAATGTCCAATAGGAAGTTTCGAGTTGAAAAAACACATTAAAACTATTGTAAGTTCATGTTTTTTTTAAAGGAATTAAGTTTGATATATGTCTCGAAGTCATTTCGGAAATTTTCTTAGGGTCCATCGGCAGTTGTCGTTAGTTTGTTGAAACTACTTCTCCAAATGACTTGAGACACGCTACATTTGTGTAGGATTAATTATTATTTCGCTAAGTAAGTGGAGTTGACGTGTGGCAATTTGAATGGGAGGAATAAAAGTCAGAAGTCATGAAACTGTCACACAATGGTGGTGACATTTGGAAATAATATTACGAAATCCTTCTTAGATTTCTATCTTTACACAGTTTCCATGACAACCATGCGTGATAAAGTTCTTTGTTTAAGGCCAATTGAAAGGAGGAGAATAAGCATTCGCCGTTTTTCTTTTTTCCAATAACATATGTGTGTGTGAGGAATGGAAGACGAATTGAAAATTAGTTTTAGAAAGTCACTAAATATCAGTGACTCATCCCCATCTATGAATAGACGTGGAAGATCAATAAATTCCGCTCCCAACAAATCGAAAGTGAATCAATTCTCTAAAACTATTCCAAAAAAATTGGAATCAATTCAAAATGCAAATGAAACTAATGTGACTAAACATTCGTTCAGTTATTTCCGCACGACAACCAATTTGATTGATCCATTAACCACTCGACCTCCTCCCACTACTTCCAATTCAGTTAATCTGACAAAATCTCTGATACAATTGGAGAATTCGTCGAACATCTTCCGAGTGACAGATATGCTCAATCTCTCTGAAGATCTTTGGCGACCACCCCACAAATGGAAGACTTCGTCGAAAAGAAATATTTTCACTTCCACTATCGACCGAGAAGTCAGTTCACCATATGTGCGACCATCAAATCCATCACCACCTAGTACATCTTCTAATAAACAAGGTCGATCGTCAAAAAATGGTTCGAATGAACTTTCTATTTAGTTTTCCATAATTCGAAAAATTTTCTTCCATTCAAAATTCCATCAATTCATAAAATTATAATAATTTAATTAAATTATATTTTTATTATAAATTTAATTAAAAAGAACAATAACAACAACAAGATTAATAATGATATAAGAAGAATAAATTCATATTGTTCCAAATTTATTTGACGAAAACAATCCGATAAAGTCATTTTATAAAAAAAAATTGGAATTGGAATAATTGGAACAATGGAAAAATCATTAACTTTGAACGAATTGAATCGTTCACATTTCCTTCTTTTCCAAATGATTCAGCTAATTAATTTCCGAAATCTTTTCCAATTAACTAGGAACTGATAACGAGACGATTCTGGATCAACCCACCAACTCTTATTCGAAATTTAAGAAGTTGAATAAACTCGAAAAGACGACACCCTCCCAATTGTCATGTTTCTCGAATCAGTCGGGTGAAATGCTCAATCGTAATATCGATCCATTTAACGACGAATATCTTCCACTATGTGATCCCTCCGAATTCTCGTTGAGTGAAATTTCTTCTACTAATCAATTTCTCCCATTGACTACGACTGTTTCTTCCATTCCAACCTCGTTCTATGAGTCGAAAACTGAACAACCAAAAATCGACGACCGGAAACATTTCTCTGTTACATCTGATAATTCTCCGATTCCATATCCAACAATTACTAATCATTCAATTCCTATGAATTCGATGGTGCCACCAGTTCAACTACTTCCTCAATATCCAATGGAAGTCATTCCCCCACCAATATCAAGCAATTTCACTCGACCTAAAAGAAAATATACGAAGAGATTAACGAAAAAACAACCAAAAAATTCACTTTCACCTACTGATACTGATTCCCTGCCCGAATTACCTAAACCCAAAAGAAAATATACGAAACGACAAAAGAATATGGGAGTAGCATCAGAAAGAACGAGACGGGCAAATACCAGAAAGAATAAAATGATCCCAAACAACTTCCCCTTTCCCACCTTCCAACAACAAGAACAATATCTCAATTTTCTTCAACAAATGTCAATGGGCAAAACACCACCAAATAACATGAACATCTTCCCAACAAGTTCAACTTTTATTTTTCAACTAATAATAATATCAAATAATAATTTAATTAATTAAAAAAAATTTTTTTTTTCAAATTCTTTTTAGCTACTGGAAATTACAGTAATTTCTATCCACCCCAAATGTATCCCATGTTTCCTGTGAAGCATCTAGGAAGTTCTTCTCCCGTCGTTCCAATTACCATCTCCAACAATTTCTTCCCCAACAACAACAATAACAACATGAACAACAGCCGGATGACAGGAAGTTGTTTTCCGACTTCGTCGCAACATCGCAACGTTCCACCAAATCGAATTCCGTCTATCGCTGATTTAACGAATTTGACAAATCATTCTATTTCTTCCGCGTTCGTTCTATCATCCGGTAGTGTCGTCACTTCCTCGAGTGAAACAACGGAAATTTTTAATTAGAAAACGTAATATCTCCTCCGAACTAATTACTAATTTTTTAAATTTTCCTTCGAAATAAAAGAATTGTTCCTAAATTACAATTTTTATTTATCTTCTTTAAAATTTTAATTTGAAACGGAAAATAATTTAAATTTTTATTAATCAGAACTCAAAAAGAGTGTCAGTTCAGGAAATTTGGAATTGAATTTCCTTAAAATTTTCATTAAATTAAGAAAACAATTGAAAATAGAAAACGTTATTAAAATAAATTAAGAATATTTAACAAACTAAAAAGACTGATGTGAGAGTCTAATAGATAAACTTTAACGCGATGAATATTAAAACTAATGTTTTTTTCTCTTCCACTTCTTATTAATAATTGAGTTTAAGAATAATTTGCATTTCTTTGAATGAGTTGAACATTTAAGGATAGTAGCACTGATTTAGAGTTTTGAAAAGATTTGTAGATGATTTATCGTTCGTTCGATTGGGAGAGAGTGATCGATTAGTTCGATGAGTAATTTTCTTCTTTTCCATTCCCATATCGGAGAATCCCAAAGCATTTCTCGTCGGATCGGCTCGACTGAGACATTCACTCGAAAGATTATTCAAATTCGACAAATTATAATCAGAATTCACTTCTAAAAAAGAACAATATAAATTTTTTAATATTTATTAAAAGGAGAACTGAAATTTTTCGTTCTGAAGAGTCGTTTAGTCTTTTTAATTTTCGCTGATTTGTTTTCCGACGATTTTTTAAGACGAAAATAATTTCTCAAATCAGTCAATTGTGAACTGATTTTGCCTTTGATGGCTTGTGTCTTCAAATGACGACGTGCGTCATTCTTAAAATTGTCAATGAAATCCATCCATGTCCATACGACATTAGTGCGTTCAAATGCAGGAAGTAGAACATGAATGTCATTCAAATTTTTGAAATGTTTCGAACTTTTATACGTCAACAGAAGTGGAATGTCTCCGATATAGATGTGGGCGAATGTTGTGTTTATTAAACGGTCGTGCATAATTTCGATCATATTCTGATCATTCAAATATTTCTGATCATTTCCATCATTTTCTATTTCATGTTTCATATTACTATAATCATTCTCATTTTCATCATTTTCGTTGAATGACAACGTATTTTGGAATGATTCAGTTTCCGTTTGAGGGAGATGTTCCTGACTCTGTCGATGACGATGTCGATCATGAAATCGTTTCAGAAATTTACTTCGTCTTCCGTTATTTGTATCGAGTCCTTTAAGACTATATGAATCGTAATTTGAGGCGGCGTCTTTTTCTGTGTGAATTGAATTCGTATCTGGATAGTCGACGATTATGGCCATTTTCGGGTCGGTAGTTGATGAGATTAATTGAGAGTTCGTTAAAATATGTTCGTTATTCATCGAATTAACATGAATTTTCCGTTGTTTAATATGGAACATGTTGTGCGCGTCTTGAAGAATGACGAGACTGCCCAAATAAGTTGGAATTATTTTCGCATCAGCTCGTTCTATACGACCATTGACGAAGAAATTGATGAGGAAATCGGAGAAAACATGTTCGATATATAATCGAATTGGAACGATATTTACTGCCAATTGTTCGATAATTGGAATTCCGCCGACTGGTGGACGTTCTTTGATGAGTGCATGTACCATTGGTAATTGACCGTCTTTCGGTTGTTTCACTAAATTTCGTGGTAAACCGGAAATTGCGTCCATTTTCATGGGAATGAGAACTTCACTCGATTCGACTCCTAAAGAATTGTCAGTTATATCAGCATAATCCAATTCGAATCGATGTTCTTTTTTATTATCTTCGAATGATCGTTTTATATATCGAAATGATTTCAAGGAAAATTTCCCTCGTTGAGTTTCATATTTTGTTTCGGTGGAATGTACATTTAATAACGCCGATCGGACATGAATTTCATGACGGGATTTTAACGGATTTTTTTCTTCTTTTTTTTCCTTCTCGTTATCATTCGGATCTTTAATATTCATCGTCTCTTTATACCAATTTACTCGATTTCCGATATTATCGGCTGAGACGGCCAATTGTCGTTTGAGAAGTTGATAACATTCATTAATTATCATTTCTTTCTTTTTCTTCGGAAAATGTGACCATTTTGAAATGTCGATGGAATTCGTACAACATTTATATTGTATGAATATATCTCGCAATTCCTTCGACAAGAATTTCTTCTCAATTCCTTTCTCTTTCATTTTCTTCTCCTCATCATTCTCATCGAATCGACTTCGATTTGAACTATGAACCAATTCTGTTAAATGATCATCAGTGACGATATTTGAAGCACTCTCTTCCTGCAGATCATAAAAAGCATTTTCCAAATGTCGTCGTTGACGGAGAAGTGTCTTACAATGATCTTTCAACGATAAAATTTCCGTTCGTTGTTCTTGATTGGAACGAAGCATCCAAGAAAGTCGTTCACATTTTAATCGTTCCATCTCGTCTTTTTTGACCGCTTCCGTATGGAGAATTAAGTTTGTCATTATATCATATAATAATTGAAATTCTTTATTATCCGTCGTCATTTCTACATCGTGTAAAATTACCGTAGCTGTATTCGCTGATTCTAATTCATTCTCATGAGGTGTTGTCCGATGTTTTTTCAAATACTCCAATTCGATTCCATCAATTTCACTTTTCTCGATAACTTCTTCGAATTTAATTATATAAAATTCCGCCCCAAAACTATTCGACATTTGATTTTTATATGATTGATTATGTTTACCTTCACCTGTCACCACATTATATCCCATCAACGATTCATTCATTTGTTCGTCCGTCAACCAGACAGTCGACGATGCTGGTAATGTAACGACAATTTCTTTCGCATTATCCAAATGGGGAAGGAAAGCAGCCGCAATTAATTTATTGTCCATTTTTTTGAAAAATTGATTTCGACATCCTCTCAAATGAACAACTCTTTCACATTCGTTCCGGAAGATTTCATCCTTGACTGAGAAACAACTCATTTTGGAGACACTTCCTTGGAATGTATTCTTCCTCAACAATTTCAAATGATTCTCCGATTCGTCAACGAGAAGACTATGTCGAAATGATTTCACATTCAATTCAGAAGCGACGAGTAAAACATGTTTTCTCGTGAACGTTTCAACTCCTTGTACTAAAATTTGAATATTATTAAATTTTATATCAAAATTCTTCTCAATTTCATCGTTCATTTGACACAGATCAATTCCATGAAGATGTTTCGACGTGTATTGATGACGATGATGATCACATTTTGATTTTGGATTTTTCTTTTCCAATTTTTCCAATTTTCCCTCATCAATTTCAATTTCTTTTTCGAAACTTTCTCCACGAGCCATTTTATTTTTACAACAAAAATCATCTTCGTTCTCATTATCATAAATTGTCTGATGGGAACGAGCGTCTGTTAAATGATTTAATAGATGATTAGACGATCGTCGACGATGATCATTCAATCGATCATCGGAAATATTGTGACGTCTCTCTTTCAATCTTTCATCTTTATGATAATCATCATCAGAATCATCATAATGGAAAGTTGCCGATTGATTTCTTGTCCGGTAGTTTTTAAAATCATTTTTTTCTAATGTCCATTTTTCTTTCTCATCAATATTAATATCATCATCATTATCATCATCATCATCATCATCATCGTCGTTTTCATTTGAATGAATGTTATTGACATTTTCATTCTCTTTTTCTGATTTTGTCAATCGAATCCATTTGAGAGCGTCGGTTGAGAGATAATATCGGAAATCTCTTATCTTTCTTAGAGAAAGAATGAGACAATCGATTACTTCCGAATTATGTTTATCCCAATGAACTTTCACGTTCGATATTTGTGCAATATTTCGATGATATTTCGACGATTGAAACGACGAAATTGATAACGACGACGAATCACTACGTTGTTTCTGTGCATGATGATGATGATGTTTCAAACATTTCCCACAATTTAATTTCGTGTTAGGCTTAGGAGGAAGAGTTGAATGTTCGATGACCGAAGTTTTCCTCATTTCTGGTTTATAACGACGATTCTTATCATCTAATGTATCGATAATTTGTGAGAAAGTGTTAGCTCGTTCTGATGAATAACCGAACATTTTCTTACCGATAATTTTCGCATCGATAATTTGTTTCATTCTATTCGATTTACTCAGGAATGAGGAATGATGTCCATTTTTCTTCGGTGATGATTCATTTAATTTCAAATTATTATTTATTAATGATTGATTTTGAATATTATTCACTGAACAATGATGTGAACAAGTGACGGTGGAAGAATCGGCATCATTCGATGTCTGATAAATGCGGAAATCTTTCTTCCATAATTCCGTTCGATATTCCATCGAACCGATTTCTAAAAGGAACGATCGTTCTGGAAATAGTAATTGTTTGATACCTTCCTCACCCTGACATTTAGTGAGGAAGAGAATGGAACGTGCAATATTCACTTTCGTTTCACTCACTTTCCATATGGCTCTCGGTCTCCTTTTTAACGAATTTGTCCGATTCTTTAACGAATTCGTCGAACTGATTATCAATTTCTTATTCTTCGTCAATAACATCTCCTCATTCTTCCGTTTCGTCAAATGTAATCTCATCAATAATTCAGCAGTCATCGATTCCGTAGTCAACATAAATCCCAATTGTTCACTAAACGAACTTCGATAAACGACCGTCACTGACGGAATTTTTAAATTCAAATTAAATTTGTCATAATGACGTCCCAACGGAGTTTTTTTCGGTTTGAAATTATTAAACAATTTCCCACGACGTATCGGTCGTGTAACATTCGTTAACAGAATTTTCATTCTCTCAATAAAACGAAAAGTTGACGATCGAAGTAAAATTGTGGCAGGATTATTGGAAACATTCTCACAAACGATATCTAATTGAACATTCAATTTTCTCGATCGAAACCAAAGATAACTATCATGTGAATGGAAATTGACCGCTTGTAATCTCTGGGGAGTACATCGAATGACATTATTATGATTATTACTTCCACCATGATTGGAACGATTTAAAAAAGTTGGATTATTTTTCAAAAAAAATTTTGAATTTTTCGGCATTTCTTGACGACAAATCCATCCCAATCGAATATTGAGTGATAATTCAGGTAGATTAATCAAACGGAAATTATCATATCGTGGAGCGGATCTCACAAGAACAACGAGTCGTTTCGTATCATATGACCAATTTGCGTTGACGATTTTCCATAATAAATCATCGAAATTGAATTGCATTCTCTCATTGTTACTATATGGATCAAGTGAGAGATGATATAAATAATAAAGTTTCTTCATATGAATTCGATGTGTGCCATGATAAAGAAGACGTAATTTATCCCACCATGGTAACGGTGGAGAACGATCGATCGATGAACGGAAAATATCATCGAAAGCTAAATTTAAATCAGCCATCACACTCTCCCAACATGGTCCATAAGAAAATTGAGCATATTCCACATTCCAATCTAAATCATAATAATATTTAAGTGGCATTAAATTCCGTTCAATTACCATATCGTCCCATGGACTACACATCATTAATTGGAATTGATGGAAAGCATATTGTGGTCCGATTGATTCGGATGCACCAAATCGACCTCGAATAATCATATTTTTCATTTGATTCAAATGTTGTGGATAATCACGAAAATTCAAACGAAATTCAGTCAAACTCAATTCCACAAATCTTGCCCACATTATATTGAACGAATCTTTCTCCAATGATAAATGTTCACAATTCTCATCAACATCTTTCATCAATTTCAAAACATTCTCTTTTCCATTCAACGTCTCATCGACAAGAACATACAAGTCGAAATTGACCATTCGCCAAACGAACAACGGTCGAGTGAATCCGTTCCATTTGAATACATCACAATTCTCACAATTTAATGTATCTCTAAAATTGAATTGTTCCTCATTATATCGATTATGTTCATCCTCTACCACTTCACGGAAATGTCTTATGAAACTCTTCGACATTTTCTCCCAATCATTTCCTGATGTTGTTGTTGTTGTTGTTGTTGTTGTTGTAGTATTTGTAGTAGTTCCATTTGGAATTGATGTTGTTCGTGAAGTATCTTTCGATGAGAATGATTTATGACCGGTTTTTGCCGTCACATATGTTCCCGTTTCCAATTCGTTATCGGAGAAATTTTGTTTCTTTTTTTTCTTTTTTTTAAATTTTTCTTCGAGAATATCAGAATCTTCTCTCAATTCCATTTCTTTCTTCTTCTGACGATATGACGTTCCGATGAAAATATCGAACCAATCGTCTTCGATTGAGAAGATGAATTGATGGATTTTTAAAAAACAATCTCTCGGTAATGAAATTATCGGTTCATTATTTGAATTTGATGAATTTTGATGGAAATGTTGAAGGAGAACTTGTTTTCTCCATTTCAAATATTTTGACCACTCGTTATAAGCCGAAGCAAAATCGAATCGTGAAGGAAAAGTAAAAAATATATTAGCAATATCAACAATCCAACAATTATTTTCTACAGTAATCCCATTCGAAATTAATTTTCGTTTCTCATTTAATTTCTTTCCGAATATCTTGAAAGAATTTTCTTCTTCTAAACGATTCAAATGACTTCGAATTAATTGCACATTAGAAAGAAAGACTATTCGTCGATCTTGGAAATATAAACGAATATTCGATACTGCCATCATATAATCGATATATTCATATTCCTTCCAATATCGTTTGACGAGTAAATTGTCCAAAACGAAAACCATCGAAAAACCGTCATTCATCAATAAATGAAATTTGACGATTAATGGGAACATGACATAGATACGTTTCCTTTTTGACTTAGTTTGAGAATTTGAAAATTTCTTTGTTATGAGACGTCGAAATTGATGGAGATCTTTCAGAAAATACATCCACAATAAATGGAAATCTCGATGACAACTTATCGTTATTTGATTATTATGATCAGAATTATTTGGTAATTCTTCACCTCCAAATTCTCTTCTCAAATCTCTTAATTCGTTCATTGAACTGACTTTGAGTTGGCGACAATATCTCATATTGAAATCAAAAATTTCTGCTTTGGAATCATAATCGAATATGAGACTATCCATTTCCAGATGTTTGGTGGTATAAGTGGAAGAATGTTGAGGAAATGTAGAAGATAATTTAAAGATATCATATGATTGTTTAGGTGGTAAAATAACGGTGGAATTTTTATCACTACCAATATCATTTGAGCAAAATAATTTCATTTTTCTACATGCCAATTGATTGATTGAATTGAAATGACATTTCTCCATTACTAGATAATCGATTTGATATAATAAATAAATTGGTTGATGACAATTATAAATAATGAAAATTTCTTTCATATCTAAAATTAAATTCCATTTACTCAATCGAAATATTTTTGATAAATAATTTTTATTTGAATTTAATTCATTTTCATCATTCTCATCATTATTCTTTTGTAAAAGAATTTGAAATATTTTCTCATTCATTAAATTATATTCGAAACGAACATTATCTAAAAAGGATATTATGTCACCATTTCTGTTATTTAAATCATAATTTAATTGACAACCGATTTGTCGAACGTCAAAAAAACTATTAAATTGATGAGTTGAATAATCGAAATTTGATGAATTATTTCTACCGAGACATCGTTTTCTTAATAAATAATTCTCAATTGAAAAATTATTTGATTTCAATATTCCTTTATATTTCCATTGTGAGTTATTGAATAAATTTAATTGGAAATCATTTGAAAAAAAACATAAATCATCAAATGAGACAGATAATGGAAGTAATAATTCCATTCGATTTCCACCAATTTTTACTTTATAAAAACGGAATAATTTCAACATTTCTTCAATTGTTTCCCATTTAGAAATTTGAATTGAATTTGATTTATTTCCTTTTTGGAAACGATTTGATAAAATCCAAACGATTTCTTCACAATTACTCGTCAATTCCAATCGCTCTTCATGATTATTACAATCGATAATGATATTTAATGAATCGATTCGACTTTGTCGTCGATTTAATTTCCAATTATCATTCAAATGAAATGAAGTTAATTTGAAAATTAAATTAAATTCTGAAAATAAAATTTTTCCATCATCTTGACCACATTTCTCATTCGAATTAATTGGCATATGATGCCAATGGAAAATATAATAAGAGAGAATTGAACGTAATCTTGATTGTTCATATCGATGATTTACATTCAATTCTTTCATTCGATGAATAAATTGTATGTCAATTTTTTCCATTTCATATTCAATTCCTCGATAAATATCCAGTGGAAGTTTTGTGCCAATTTCAATAAAAAATTTATGAATAATTAATCGGAAATCAACAATTAAATGAATTAAATGACTTATTAATCGTAATTGTCCAACATGTTTTATAAATGAATTAATTTCCGTTTTATTTTTTACTTGAGAACGGAACATTTTCAAAATTTCTGATAATCGATCCATATCATTATCATCATCAACAGGAATTGTTATATGAATCGATTCTTCTTCTATTAACATCTCATTCAATAAACATGCTGATTTATAAAGAAATTTATGTTTATGAGAATGAATCAATTCATCTAAATAATTCTTCTTTCCATCAATTTCTCCCAAATTTCTTTTTCGTTTCAAATAAATATTTTTTCTCAATTTTGAAAATTCCACAAGAACTTCTCTTAAACATGAACATTTTATCGATAATTTATTTCCAATAATTTTCAATAAATTTTTTGATTCTTCCAAATTTTCTTCTTTCTTCACATTTTTCCATTTTTCATCTAACCAAATCACTTGACGATCAATCGATAATTGATATTCTCGTAATTTCGTATCATTCTCATTAACAAAATTCAAATTATTTAATTCAATTCGAATTTGTCCATTTATTTCATTGACATATCGAAAATTAAATCGTTCCATCGTCAAACGGAAATATCGATTATGAAAATAAGAGAAAATGGTGAGACATCGATATAATTTGGAAAGGAAAGTGGCAAATTTCGATAATTCATCTTCATAAAATTCATGAAATTCTTGAAATGATTCATCATCACCAGACCAAAGTCTTTTCACAAATTCTTCAGTTGATGGTCCTTTTGGATTATTTGTCGATTCTTCATAAATCACTTCAACATTCTCTAACGCTACATTGACAAGATCATGTGTATTGGAAAGGAACATACGAATTCGAAAGATGACATGATTACATTTCAATTCGATTCCATTTTCCCATCGTATTCTGATATTTGAAAAAGAAAGATATCCAGGACGATCATATTCGATCAATTCCAGAAAGAATTTTCTTTTCAAATAACATCGAAGAAGGAAATGGAGTAATGGGGAGAGTATTGGAAGAAATAAACAGAAAACTACCACGAAATATATTGAAGACATTGATCCCAATTCTCAGTCAATATCGATTCATTCCATTACTTTTTTTCTTCTTAAATTCATCAGCTTCTTTTTTTAATTTGACGCTCTCTCACTCTCAACTATTCACAAATTTATCTCCAAAAATCAATTTAACTCTATTAAATGTCCAATTAATCGAACACCTGGAGACAACACACAAAGTCAACAACCAAACAAAGTTCAAAGACGAAATTTTTTTCTTTACTTATCTTGCATCGAATAACATTACATTATACAGCGACATTAGAACTTATTATGATAATTAAAATTTGTCAAACTGATAATTGACTATAATAATGTGTCGAACGTGTGATAAATTCCAATAATGTTACAATTATTTTATTTTTACTAGTTATTAAAAATCTCAAGAATTTCTAATTAGCATTCTGAAAAATGTGACAATTTGAAAAATTAATTCATCAATTAAAACGAACCGAAGGTCAATTGAAATAGTGTGGGAGCATATACAAGTGCAATTAATTTGAACTAATAATTAATTCGATTGGAATTATATTTCGAATAGAAAATTCTGAAATATCATGGTCAATTTATTCATTTATTATTCTTCAGAAATCAGATATATATTCAGATATATCAAACTACAAGCAAGATATCGAAGGCACTAAAAAATCGACAAATTTCCAGGGAAACTTAAATGTCATCCCTAATGAAGACGTGATAGAAGTTTTTGAAAATTCAATCCATATGATACCAGAAAAAATGAAGCTTATATTTAACTATATTGCGAAGAACTATGTTGACTCCGTCAGTTCGGGAAGGTACAATATTAAACATTGGAGGGACTGATCTCAAGTTTACCGCTTACCAACAATTTATCGGAGTCAAACGATAATGGGTTTGCGATTCCACTCCCGATGTTTTCAGATTTATAGGAGCAATCACGAAACAGTCAGCAATCGCAAAAATCAAATTAGCTCAAGAATATTCGTCCAGATCTCCATCCCCGTCGTCGGAGTTATTAAGCAAATTAGAGAATTACAAGAAAGACGACGCAATGGAATTTTGCAGGACATTAAATATGTAAAGATTTTTTTGTTTTTGCTAATTTTATTATTCATAATAAATTTTCCATTTTCTCTACATATTCAAAAATATCCCTTTTTTCTAAATTATATCTGACCTTTTTTCAAAAAAAAAAGTAAATTGTATTTGATGAATTTTGTCCCAATTTTCAAAGTTGATCATTTGAGTTAATTTTTTTTTCAAATAACTTCAAAATAATGTCGTATGAAATGTAAATTGAAGAAATATTAGGAGGATGTATTTACACATTCATTTAACATTTTTCCAAAATTTGATTTTTTAAAATATTTGAAACTGAAAATTCAATTATTAAATTCAACCTGATACGTTGAATATTTCTTACAAAAAAAGGACATTTTCTAAATTGTCTAGAAAAATCGACCGGATTTATACACCACCGGATATTTACAGACTATCATATATTTTTCATAATATTTTCGAAAAAAAGTGTCTCGTCTGAAATAAAATATAGGAAAAATTAAACAGTGTTAATTTAATTATTTCACAATGTTTTGGAGTAGAAGTTGATTGGTCATGGGAGAAATTTTTAAAAGGAAATAATGATTTTAATATTCGAAGAGAAATGTGAATTAGCTGGTTTATTAGAATATCGATTTTTTTTCACTCGGATTGAAATGACAATTATCCATCTCGTCGTTTAGAAAACGAGATAAGTGTTTAATATTTGTCCGATACAGTTTTGATGATAATATAATTTGATATTCTAAATTGGAGATGAAAAGAAATTTTAGAAGAAGATTAATTTGTTATTAAGAGTATTCGAACTTCCATTGAACAATGATTATGCTTATGGCATTAGAAGCAACTGCTTCATCTGCTAAAGGCATCTGATGCATATTCTTAATCGATCTTCAACCATTTCCTTTATTGGCTCTACACACTGAGCATTGGCGCCTCTTCATCTTCAACCCAATATAAATATAATAATCTTCTTATATTGTCCTCTATTATTCCGTCACTTCCATTCGCAAATTAGTCGAGCTAGAAAACAATCAGTTGTTGTTACGAATTTAAATTGAAATTGGCAAGACGTCAATTCGACATCCTGGTAGCAATTCCTCTCCATTTATTGAATAGGAAATGTATCGATAATTTCTCCAATTCCTATTAACTGCTTGAACGAAGAAGTTGTTCAGCGTACACCAATTAACTCTCACAATTAGAGCACGGGATAAACAAACATCGAATTCTATTATTTTCCCACAGTTTTTGTATTTGTGCACATTCTGTGCACTACGCAATAGAACGATGTGTCTAATTAGGAGTAATCATCTCGGATCAGAGAGCACGATCATTTTAAATTCTATTACCATTCGAACAATATCATGATCTGTTTATTTCTCTAATTATTGAAACCTATCGGGAATTGGCTTTCTTTATCGATATGTTCCATGGCCTCAGACGTTTCTCTTTCCCATGAAACATATTTGAGATAGGTCTCCCAAAATTCAAAAATATTTACAAAGTTGGGAGGTAATTATTTCTTTTTTTCGTTTGATCGAGTTTGTTCAAAAGGAAAAGAAATTTTTTCCATATACTCATTAAGTCGTTAGAATCTCTTACAAATCCGCTCAAGTATCCACCAAACAACATTTCAATTAAATGAAATTATTTGTACTAAAGTTCATCATCGGATTAATTCGACTGTTAAGTAATGATCGTTTCTCAGCTTATTATAGTCATTATCGATCAAGTTAGGATGGAAGCATATGTTCCTGTCATTGATGCCAGCAGTCATTCCTTTGTACGTTATATCAAGTTAGTATAATGATTGGAAGTCGTATGAATACAATATTCATTCAATGGTATGTTAAGTATTAGTTGAAGGATTTTAATATGAAATAATGCTTCGAATCCATTCCAATATTTTCCTTAATCATTTTAATGTGGTTCAATTACACTCCCCTTCGGCATGTAATATTGCGTTAGCTTCTAGTCGGATTTGGAGTAGAATAATGTTTGGGAGAAATGAATTTGGGATATCTAACAATTTAATGGAAGAATATTTATGATATGTCTTCGGTCCTCAGGACGAAAGAATACTCTAATATTAACCCGGGAAAGTCGAATGAGTTTGATAGTCTGATATACCAATATAATGCATTAATTATGGAGAATGGGCAATTTAAATGGATTTGCTATTAATTTATTTGTCCATTCCTCTCTGAATCAAACTGGAAAAGAATAGAGTGAAGTCAACAGAAAGAATACTGATGAATGTTATTATGAGGGAATGAATAGATAAGTGTATTATATTCAATTAGAATGCTGATGATGAGATTAGAGTAAATTGTGTGAACGAAAAGAGAAGGCTTATGTTCCATGTAAAAGTTGTATGTTCTTGACCAGTTTCCTGATGAGTCGAATGGTGTTCGAGAGAGCCAATCTTTTTCATAATTGTGAGCATCATTGTCAGATGCAAGAGTATAATGGATGAGGATCATAATGAAGTCGTTAAGCAGCCTTCTCCAACATAAATAACAACATATCTCTCGACGGTTATTAAATTATCGGATTTGGAGAGTAGTCAACATGAGAGAATGGCACAACAGGAAAACATTAATTTGTTGAAGTTTTTAATTAAAAGAAAATGGCAGAAAAAGGAACAGATATCTCCGATGAATTGCGAGTGCATATCCGAATGTTTTCTGGAAAATATTCGAGAAAAGAATTCGAGACGACAAATTATAAAGTTGAATGGGAAGAACCTGAGATTAATGGAGAATAGGATTCCCATTTCTGATCATTATGAGATGATTGAGGAATGGATATTAATGATATTAAATTCGAAGCAATAATACTCGTCGAACGATGGAGGAATACATTCAACTTCCCATCAGCATTCTCACAACATGTAACATTGGAATAATTGTGTAGAATGGAGGGAATAACGAAGGGAAATAAGGAAGGAGGCAATTAGGAATGACCTCGAAGCAGAAATATTATTCTTTTCAATTGTTTTATTATATTAAATATTATTAAATATTATTTGTTATTGTGCAGAATTGATAATAAGTAATTTATTGATTATTTCCTCTATGAGCTGTAAGTAAATAAGTCAAGAATGAAAATAGATGGACGATTGCTTCCTCGACAACGTTTCTTATCGCCACATCTATCATTGTATATTTGGCGATGTGTACTAGTGAGTGAGCGAGTGAGCGAGTGAGCTTAACGTCAAGACATATTTGTCCGACATATATAATTATAGTGGAAATATTATGATTAATTCGTTGCATTGTAATAGTTGGGATGGTCGGGGGGGATTGGAATGGATAAATTGGAAATCTATAGAAATTTTATGTTCTCCAGTCAAATTAGTGAAAAGGAAATTTATGCAGATTCAAAACGAAGAAGGATGAAAGGAAGTATAGAAGGAAATACAAATAAGAATGGTCGGGAGAAAACTTTCGAGAAGAAATCATTAATCACGACGACGAAAAGATGTGATACGTCCATCGATTTAGTTAGGTATCATCGTTCTTGCTTTTTCGGGGAGGAAACTGTAAAATGGAGAATGATATCCTTGGTTGTAGGTCGTCAACCATTCCAATTTGTTGTCGACTACTAAACTACTGTCTGACTACAACAACTTTAATCGTATTACAAGTCCAAGTCACTTTAGCGAATGAGACAGATGTATCTACATATGTAATGACATGTATTCGGAAGTGAATCGCAACAAAAGAAGATAAGAGACGAGGGAGATTGATAGATGATTATACAACGTCAAGCACCAGGAAGAGTAACGAATACAGCGCTCTCATGTACAGATGGACGACATCTTCACAAAGCAAAATTGAAGTTACATGTCGAAGGGAGCAGAATCGAAGAATGTCTATGGGAATCGTTCTCAATGCTTCTCTTCCACACCATTCATCCATGCCGCCCCTCCACTTCCACTCTCACAATAGAAACAACAAAAAATTAATTATTTCTCTGACAATAAAATTCATTCGCATTTAATTATGCAACAATCAATTCTCATATCTGTGAGTCTTTCACCAACTTGCGATGCAAATGAAGAATTGACGGTTTTTAGTGAGAAACGACTTTATAATATTATTCGTTATCTTTCTTCCATTTCTTCCTCCATCTGTCACTGACGAATTATCTTATTTAATTTATTTATTCGAATTCCATTTTTCTCCTCCCGAAACTAATTCCTCTAATAAGAAACATAATGAAATTATTCTGTTAAACTTTCATACGTAATGATAAATTAATGAGAATTTGAACGAAAATAATTTATCCTTCCCAAAGACCGATGCCGCTACATGTACATAACGAGTTGACTTTTGTCATATTCTATCATGCAATTCCTTCTCCCAATCCCATTCCTCACCATTTCTTCCCTGCCATCCCCTCACCATTCACGGCTTTCCAAATCGTCTCAGCAGTCTCTCCCAATTATCTCCATCAACGTCCACCATATCAACAGTCCACCAACCGATACTATCATCCAATTCGCTTGTTTTTTGAGTTCAATTGCCAATTTTCTGTTCGACCGACTTTTTTTCTTTCCCCTTTTCTATACTTCTTTCTTTTCTTTTTTTACTTTCAACAACGCATAACACACAACAACAATTGACAATTATCAATTGTTGTTCAATTCGTGGAATGTGCTTAATTAATTTCAATCTTCATTTGAAATGAAGACGGAGGAGGAAGATTATGATAAATTAGTCCATTAAATATTCATATCGAATTAATTCAGTGCACACGTACCTCATTCTTTTATAACATTCATTCTTCCCTTCCTCACCATGCCCGCCCCTCTTCCTCGATACACTACGTAACTAATAAATATCAATGTAGTGTGTTGAGGATGTCGGTAGGAGCCGAATAGTCTAAATCTGGAATACTTGTCAACTAAACTTCAGATTGCTATTAATTCGGACAGACGAATAGAATTGGGAGAATTTGTTTGGAAGTTTTTGTTTACTCTCCAAATAAATCAACACGACACCCAATTGCACCGTGTCCGAAGTTGCGTGATAACTCGATCTTCAAATCATCCAATTTCACTTTTCGATTTCGAATAAATCGAAGGCGACTGACGACAATGATTTCAGAAATTCTGAAAATAAATGGGAATTATGAAACGTAATATAATCATCCAATTGTATGACCTACAAATTGAGTTTACCTATTTTTTTCCGTGCTCTTCATATTCGTTTGAGTCTGTTTATGTGACAGAAAATGCGAATTTCGAATGTTGATCATTATTCCAGTTGAATTTCGCTGATTCTTCCACAGATTGAACACCATATTTCCCAGACATCATTCCTGCACAATCATCGAATGATGTTCCATTGATTCCAACTGTGTTTCTTCATCATTTCTTCCTCAAACCGTTCAGAAAGGAATAGGAAGTATTAATTTAAATTATCTTACTCATTCCGTCCTGAATATAGTCATTTTTGGAAGTGTGTGAAATGTTTTCGTCTTTTAATATCATTCTCAACTGCATGTTAATAAATCGAAAAAATTCCCAATATAATTTATTTGGAGTCAGAAGTAAATCATTTTCATATGTCTCTCACCATCCGACGGTATTCGATAGACATGTTTATCTCCAAGTCGTTCAGGTAGACGAGAAGAAATGGAAAGCGATTTAAAAGAAAAAGATTTTCGATATTCATCATTCCTCCAAATGTCACATAGAGAATGTTGATTAACATTAATTAGTAATTTTACTGTTACCCTCATTGTCTCAATCATCTCTTCCGTCATCTCATTATTTCTTCCTCTCCATTCCGTAATAGAGTTGGGGTGGGACAGGATGTAATAGCCATTTTCCCCATTCATTCTCATCACCATCTCTCTTGAACCGAGGAAGAAGTGTTTCTCTAGAAAATCAATAACTTCGTCGCGATAAAGAATCTTCTTCTAATATTCCATTTTCCTTTCTCCAATTCTCTCCTAACAGCAACTCCTATTCAAATGGGTCGAGAATAATGAAAGCCTTATATTATGAATAACGTTTCACCTTCCTCCATATTCTCTTCCATGCAGCTTTCCGTTTTTTCCATTATGCCACTCTCGTCGACATTAGGAAGGAAATTGGGGAAATATATGCTCATCTCAACTGACACCAGAGAATAATATTCGGTGCAATACTAGGTGTCATTGTGCAGTGAGAGGATAAGATTTTCTATGTTTTCTCTCCTCAAACATTCTCTCCCTCCGAATTCATGAGTAGTAAATAACGGTTTAATTTCATTAAGATTTACTGCTAATCGAATGTTGTGCAAATAATCGCTCTCATCTTCTCCTCATCAATATCATGTCATGTAAATGGTTGATCATTATCTTCGCACACATCTCATTCTCTTATCGGAATGGAATTCATAATTGATAAATGTAACATGTCTCCAAGATTATCTGACTGATGAATGATAGAGAGGAAATGAATAGACATCCCTCCCAATTATAGAGAGCGGTAAATAAAATGATTAGCAGTTGGATTTTCGGAGGGGAAATGGAAAGAAGTTATCTGGAATGATGGAAGCGGAATTAAGAGATTGTAGTCGATTATATTTATTTTCATCTCATTAATAATTTCTTTTCCCGATTTTTATTTCATGCCAAACATGATCTCCACATTTTCGCAGATGAGAATTTAGGTGAATATTAATGCGTCTGACATTCATTCCCTTTCACTCGATTTCTCGAATGATAAATGAGATATAGAAGAAAATATTCATCCAATTATTTCGCCATTCAGATTTCTTTCCCGAAATCTCCAAAAGAAGTTGGTTGATCAATTCGACGATGCTATTCTCGTCTACTAGTCCCACATATTCTCTATGAATTCCTCAACTTCTCCCAACCATGTCTCTTAACATTCACATCATCTTACTCTATACCATCAATTACGTCAACGGATGGACGTTGAAGGATGTCACTACCACCATTCCTTTCATCTCCAACGATCTGAACGAAACATTCTCCCCATTCTCTTCGTCGTTCGCAAATGAAAATGACACCGACTCAACACAATCGGCCCACGATCAAACGGCCAACATGCGACTCATCGCTCTCATACGAATCGTCGCCACCATCAGCATTGTCATTTTTGGCGTCTTTGTAAATCTCATCGTTTTCCGTATTTACGCTTTCCCCGACGGTTTATTAGTTAATACGAAAAATAACGAGATTCATGACGATGTTGTCGTCACATCAGCAATTCATAATCCTTCGTCAACATCGTCCGCAGCAGCGAATGTCTATTTAGCTGCAATGGCTTTCGTCGACGCTACTGTTCTCCTAGTTCATGGTGTGGATAGTGTTCCAAGATTAATTCAATCCTATTTCAATTATGAAACATTTCCATTAAATGTGGTGGATAATTCGGAAGTTTGGTGTCGTATCGTATGTTTTCTAAAAGGAGCATTTCGACTGGGCAGTGCATGGATTGTTGTTAGTTCGTCCGTCGAGCGATTATTGACCATGTTAGTTCCATCATCATCAGTTCGTGCGGCGTCACAAACACATACGATCGATGATCAATTTGAAAATGAAAATAATAGTACGATGAGTTTCTTTGAAAAAATAAGAAGGAAATTTCAACATTTCAAACAAATCAGATTGAGACGTCGAATTGGCACATTCGTTGCACAATGTTGTTTGCCGGTGAGTGAATCGCGTTCCAAACGAGCCGCCATTTTCGCCGTTTTCTGCACATTACTTTGTAGTCTGATTATTTGTCTATATAATTTATTTATCAATGGAATAAAAAAATCGACGTGCGATATTCTACCACAATTCCAATATTACAATTTGCCCATTACCGTTACGTATGTGGCGTTATGTCAACTCATTCCCATACTCATCGTTTTCATTACTAATACCGTCATCATCAGTAAACTGATTGTGGCGTCGAGACGTTTTGGTAAATTTTTCAAATCTAAACAAAAACAAGCAGGTTTACTTACTTTAATTTTATTATTTTTTAATTTAGTTAATTAATTATTTATTAATTTAATTTATTCAAATTAGTCAAGAAGAAACCATATCAAAAATTCCAACAGACGATGAGAAATCGATTAAGTTATTTGAATCGATCATCCATTTTCGTTCGAAGTGCACGAGACAAAAGTTCAAAGAATAATGATGATAATCGAAACAGTGAACCACTGATTGATAGCGGTGGACTTTGGCTCGGCTACGACGAGAGTTCCGACGTCGATTGTAAACAAGTCCCATCATCATCACTCACCGTCAATCAGGCAGACAGTGGTGATGGGAGTGGGCGGAAATGTGTAAAAAAAGACAAGAAGGCGAAAACAATAAAGCAAACTTTCTCGAACATCTCCGTTCGTTACCGGTCGAAACGACAGAAAGAACGAATAGAACTGGAATTGAATGTGACAAATGATGGACAAGGTGTGGGCGGGAGTAGTGTGGACGGGTTGTCACAACGTAAAACTGATTCTCATCGAGGAAGTATTATGTATCCACATAAATTGAATGTACAACAAACCACCACCACGGCCTCATCGATGTCGAAGAGTCGTCGACGTGTTACTTGGTTATTAGTGATGGTGGCGATCTGGTTCGCATTATTAAACATCCCTTATTGCTCTACTTGGGTGGCAACATATTCGGCGAGTATTCGATTATATTCCACATCGGCCAAACTACAAACGAGTGGCGAATGGTTAGAATTGATTGAGAAGAAATTGCATTTCATTCAACAACTTCGAGGAGAGATTGAGAATATGAATTATGAATCGTTAATCGGTTTGGACAATCTAAAGGATTATCTACGCAAACAGGAATTTGAACGCATTCAACAATTAATGATTTCAAATCGATTCAATCCCAAATTCCATTTACCCTCATTGAATATTTCGAAATTATTGAACGATAAAATTATCGTTATGAAAGAAAGAAATTTGAAAAAAGTTTATCGGAAATTGAACGAGAGAAATCCCAGTGCATGGTACATTGAAATGACGACGCCACACTCGCCCTCCACAATCGGCCCATCATCCAGTGAGCCGAACATTAAACTAGATCGAATGCAAATTGATCGACCTTGTCAATCCAGTCCATCGATCTATCATTCGACGTTGAACATGTACATCTATCACTTGTGGTCATGGACGCAAATCCATTCGTCCGGTTCTCCTCTGCCATTATTACAATTGAAAAATGTCTCACTTTTTTTCCACGAGAGTTTTCCGATCGAATGTGTGAAAAAAATTCTATTCACTGTAAATCGACAATTGTATCGGAAACAACAATTCTATCAGAAACAACAAGCTAATTCCATCTTTGAAATTCAAAAAACTCGATCTCATTTATTGTACAGTTTATTGCCATTGAGACAATTCACCGAATTACTTTACTTAATGAATTATGTTATCAAAGTATTTATTTATTATGCATTCTCTCTTCAATTCCGTCGTAGTGTCATGAAAATTATCAGGAATCTTCTCTGTTGTTTCTGTGACGGTTGTGGAGATGCAGTTGCTGCGGCCGAATTGATGGCTAATCTCCAACGAGAATTACTCGCCGCTAAAGAAATTGAAAAAGTGAAACGAGAATGTGCAAATGATCGACATTCTTCCGTCACTCAATTAGATATGAATAACGTTCAAATAAATTGTATCCATCATGGTGGTAAGATGGGACGAGAGAGTGTAAAGAAAAATAGTAGTTTCAATATCGATATGAATAATTGTATAAAACGGAATGTTCGTTTCGATCAATTGGCAACTCATCATCAACAACATCCATCATCATTCCGTCAAATTCGTTATCAATTTGATGAAGTAGAAAAGTCATCAGTTCTCACGCCAAAAATAACAAAAAAACCGATAATTCCGTTTCGATGGAAAAAGCCGAACGATTTCGAAGATGGTGAAGATGATGTAAAAGATATTTTATCAATTAATGACAATTCAATAGTTTCTCTCGATTTCTCCGGAACGAACGATTACGAATTACTTCATCCAAATAAGAAATGTATAAAAGAACGTTTAAGGAAAAGTATTACTCATAATCGATTTAATATGGGAACTCCATCACTCACCGGAAGTAATTTACCATCAATTATCGGAAGTAAAAATAAATCACCAACCGGAATTTCTTATCCATTTATCGCTCATCTAGTAGTCAATATCAAGAATGATATCACTTCCCCCATCAATTTATTGGACACGAATAAGTCTGATCAAAAACCATCAATTGATGACGAAAGAGAATCGTTAGAATTAATTCATTCCAATTCGATCGAATCAATTAAAGAATCATTAAGGAAATCTTTAAGTGCTGATTTAATCAAAGAGAATTCATTCCAATCAAACGAAATTCAACCTGAATTTCATAATCAAATGACTCAAACTTTGTCCGAATATTTCGACGAATCAAATTATAATTATCATAATCTCCTCACTGAAGATGACGAAGAAGACGATAGTGATCACATCAAAATTCAACCAACAATAATCACCGATTACCACAAAGGAAGATCGAGAAATGACACAAGTTCCGATGACATCTCACCAAATGTGGACGAGCAGAAAATAGCGGAAAGTCTCTCCTCATCCTCCAAACACATACAAGAACTGCCTTTGGACGAGAAGAAAATCGAAACATTTTATATGCCACTAGTGAACGGTGGGAAACGTGTAGCTCAAAACAAATCGAGTGACATCGTCAAAAACAATTGGCCGCCACACAACTATTCGCTGGAAGATTAGAACTGATAAATTCATCAATAACACACTCAACAATTTTACCATAATGTCAAATTTATTATTTATCTATCAATGATCTCATTCACTCTATATAATCTAAATTTTTTTTATCAGTTTCTTTCTTAAACTTTTAGAGAATTTAATTAATAAATTATTTATTCATCAATTTCTCAATTGAATAATTTTTGTTTAAAAATCTTAATTTTTCATGTTTGTAACAATTTCCTGATTATTTTACGTGATACTTAACGGAAATTAGAGAAACTTAAAATTTTTTTATTTTTAAAAATTTTTCTTTTTCTTCCTATTCCATTGGAATTTGAAATGTTGTTCATGTCTTGGAATCATATTTCCACCAACTTCAAATATCCATCATATAAGAACGAAAATCTTTTTCGGGACGATCGAATTCAATGATGAGATAGTAAGAGAATGAAAGAAAAATGAAAGAAAAAATTGAAATTTTGAGCTTTGATCTGAGAATAATTTTGAAGACATCAAATAAGTTTGGAGTGCCCATTTCCTAAATATTATTCGATTTTCGAGTGAAAGGATTCTTGTAGAATGGGCGAAGCGGCGACTAATAGTCAAATGGCGGACATCATCAAATTATTGGCGGGAAATAAGAATTTCATTGACATGTTAACGAACAATAATAATTTGACATCTGTCATTCGTTCGAATCAGAAGAATAATATGAACAATGCCATATCTCAGAATGGAAATGAGAAGATTCGTCAAACGAAAGCGATTTGTGCGGTTCCCGGATGTTTGACCAATGAGAAGAATTTGAAACCAGGAATGACGTTACATAAACCGCCAGAACCGCCAGAATTCAATCGACGCTGGTTATCGTCGTTGAATCGAAAGAATGCATTTAGTAACGAAGAATTTATTTGTTCTCTACATTTCCGTGAAACGGATTATGCGTATGACGCGAAAAATAAACGACGACTCGTTTTAGGAGCAATTCCGAGTGAAAATTTATTTGTACAAAACTCTCAAATCTACGAGAAATTAGTGGAGGAATATAAGAAAAGACGTCGTCCAAATCCAACTGTCCAATCTCTATCTCAACAACAACAACAACAACAGTCTTTAACACAGAAAATAGATGTTAAATCGAATGTGAACGGAAATCAAGCGGAGAATAAGAGAGCCATAATAATTCCCCAGAATAATCATGGAATTCATCTTCTTCCCAAAGACTGGAAGGCCGTTGACATTTATGATAACTCGTCAGCCATCTGTCATCGTTCCCGTCGACATTATGAGTCTCCGGATGGAAAAATTTTTTCAAAAAAAAAAGATTTGGAAGAATTTTTCGGTTGTAAATTAAATTTGGAGACATGGGATTTTCAAACGGGTCGAACTGATCGAGAATTGTTTATTCGTCTTCAACAAAAACAAACAAAATCACAAACTACTAATTCCATTATTCCATCAATTCCAAATGTGACGGATGAGAAGAAAATAGCAAATCGAATATCGATCAATTTGCCGAGCACTCCAATCACAATCATGAGAAGTCTGGCACATAATTTCATCGATTATGATTATTTATCGTCGTTAAAAGATCCGAGTATTGAGCCGACCGTTTTCTCACTTGCCAACGAAATCATCACACATGAAATGACTTTGGACAATGGTCGTCGTACAAGTAGTCGTTTGAAAGATATTCATCAAGCGAAATTGGATCGAGAGAAAATTGAAAGAGAAGAACAAATCCGTCAATTATTGGGGAATATGTTTCCGGAATTAAAAGAGATTTCTCGTCGAAAACGATCATTTATGAAGAAAAGAGATGGAGAGACAACCGAATCCGAATCTGAAATCAGATCTCAAAATGGAGACAAGAAATATAAAAAACGTTTGAAAAAAAAACATAAATCAAATAAAGAAAATCGAGACGAAGTGACACCATCAGAAAATGAAGAAAGTGATAGTCAAATGGGAACGTTAACCGATGATGAAATGAGTGAAACTTATTCGGAGAGTTTTGTCGAGGATGGTGATCAAATCAAATCAACCAGGAAATGTTCCCAAGTTCGACAATTGGATGATATTTTGACATATAGATATCTCGCTTCTTATGTGTCAGCATTGGAGAATTCGCAGTTGAATAAAACGAATGGTTCTTGTAATGATTTAGCTAATGAAATTTTGAGTATTATTCGAAAGAAACGAGGGAAACCGATACAAGCTTTATGGGAGAAACGATTAGATGTTTCCAATGATGTCTCATTACCAATCGGATTATCAAGTTAAATTTATTATTCTTTTTTTTTTTCAAATTTTCCTTCTCAGTCGACGAGTCGTCAGTTCTCAATTTGAATAACGATCTTCTACGAATCAGTTTGTGTAATACGATCGAACAACAAATGAATCGATTGATGGTGAGTCAAGATACGACGGAGGATTTGGAAAGTTTCCCCGTTCCGATAGGTCAAAAACACGACTTCAAATTCGAAGAGTTTCGTCGTGATCAACCACTTATTCGAAATTATATGGTCACTAAAGATGATATAAAGAAACAGGCAGATAAATTGACTTCGGCACGTTTAGATTTGGCATCACTCAATGAACAAATTGAGAATTGTGAACGTCAAATCGAATTGGAACAATTAAAAATATTAGAAGCAACGAAGAATTGATATTGGAAATATATTAAATCGAACTATTTTCAACTGTTTCTATTATTGAATAAATCATCGTTCTTCTTCTTATCACACAAGAACTTTCTTTCAATTTTTAATTTGAAATATTCTACTTATCTTTTCATCATCAATTACAATAATTTTTGTTAGTCAGAAATATTTTTTTAATAAGAAATTAGATTAAATTATGAAATTGAAAATATTGAAATTGTCACGACATAAATGTCGCATACGGGATTGAAAAATAAAATAATATTTTAATAAAATTAAATTGATAACAGTGTCAATTAAACTTTGAATTTATATTAAATGGAATATTTTTTATTATTTTTTTTCATATTTTATTTCTCAATAAATGATTTTCATTAATCTTTATTTGATCTGAATCATCTAAATCAGGCATTCACTGCGACGCTCCGTACTATACTTGAATTGGCTCAATTGAGCAAAAAAAGTGAATGGTGAAAAATAAAAACAGAAACAATAATTAGGATATAATAACACAGATGCTAAATTTTCTTTTTTTAAATTTATAGCTCACTTACTTTCTTTGTAAATAATTACAATTATAAATAATTCAATGAAAAATGACTGGAACGAACTCTCATACTATAAATGAGTCTTTCCTCAAGGAAAAAATGAACACACCTACAAATTCAAATGGGAAAAAACTTTATGAATGTACGATTTGTGGAATCGTATTACAAAATCCAAAATCCTTTAATATTCAACGGTTCATTATAATTTAGTTATTTATATATATTGATTTTATATGAAAAGGCATCTTAGCTCCAGAAAATGTAAAAAAAATTTTGGAAGTTTAACAGATACCGAAAAATTAGAATTGCAAAAAGGAAAATCGGAAGATTTGGAAGTTGATCGCTCTATTAGTCGTTTTTATGCATATTCCAAATTAACAAATCAAAATGAGATTGAACAGGATGGATTGATACTAATTTTTTGTTTTAAATAAAATTTTGGTTATTAATTTTATTATTTCTTTAACATCCATGATAAATTACTTCCCACAATACGATAACTTCCAACAATCAACATTGTTGTTCAGCTTCTACTTTGAAAAAGTTGAAAAAAATTAGGTATGATTAAAATAACTAGGGCACTCTTTTAAAAAATTTTTCCTCAATTGAGCAAAAT